>VXAX01003310.1:299384-384682 GCA_013399835.1 Leptocoma aspasia | reverse complement strand
ACCAGCCCCACCCCCCCCCCCCCCCCCCCCCCTTACATGTACAGAGCAGTTTAATAAAATCAGACAGCATGAAGCATGTGGCCGATTTTTCCCCCCTAATCATCAGAAGGTAGTTCTCTGTGTCATTAAATACTCCTGTTCGCACAAAGCAGGCTGAGGTATATGCAGTATTGTAAGCCGGGGAGCAGTTGTGGATGAGATATGTAAGAACAGAACATCAAGAGCTGACCTCAAAGTCTGAAGTTAACTGTGCTGCCTCTCCTTCGGGTGGCCTGGGGTACTCTCTTAAACCTGTCTCAGTTTGTAACTATCTGACCATTCTACGTGGCCGTAAAAAGCTCTGATGCCCCTTTGAAGGCGCCATAAAGCTGTAAATGGGCTGAATATAGCCCATCCCGTTAACCTCAGTGCTTTCCCTCGGTATCCTTTTAATGAATAGCAGTGCTCGTGAATTTCTCTCAACCGGCTGTCAAATCTTCTCTGCTTCTGGCTGGGAAAGAGCGCTGTGGAGCCTTGGGAGAGGAATCGTCCCAGAACGGCCTTCACTCCCTCGTCCCTGGGGGCTGCGGGAGTTTGTGGGGGATTGAGATGCTGGTGCGCTCTGGCCGGTGCAGTGGCAGTGGGTTCAAGCACTGCCTCCGCATCAGCCTCGTCTTTTTACTGGAGACATCAGGGCTTGGGCCTCGTTTTCCCCCTGGCAGAGGGGCAGCTGGAGTGGCTGTGAGCAGGTGTTGCCAGAGGGCTCAGCTGCCTTGGTGTGGGCTCCTCTGCCTTCATTTTAAGGCAAACTGCAATGCCTGTACACTGTCTGCAACTCTCACTTTCATGTGCAGGATGCATGTCCTTGCAAATACCTTGCTAATCCCTTGGGATGACTCACAAACTTTCGTGGAGTGCCTTCTCCCTCTCTCGCGTGGGTCTTTGCACTCGGTGAATTATCTGGGTAGCCAAAGCTCATGGCACGGGAAAGAATAGCCTGTGCTATTACTGAGTTAATAATTTTCTGAAAAACAAAATGCCTGAACGCAAATACGCCTGAATGGAAAATGTGTCTTTGAAGTCTTTTTTTCTTTAAAATTATTCACTGCCTAGCCTGAAGGAAACCTATTTTTTTAAACTTTTATAAAACTCACCGAACATTTTACAGAAGCGGGAAGGATTTCTTTTTCTTCTTTTTTTTTTTTTTTTTTTTTTTTTTTTTTTTTTTTTAAAGTATTTTGTTTTTTAGGTCTTTTCTATGTTCCCTTTGAAATGTTGACAGGGGGATGGCTAGTCTAAAAGTCTTGATGTGTGGATAGATGTTTAGTCTGGTTTACCAGCTCCTGAGCTGGCAAATGCAGCTGCTGGCAGCTCTACTAGCAGCACAGCAAAGTTGGGTCCAGCCAGGGATGCCCAGGCTTTCCAGGGTAGAAATCAAGACACTGATTGTCTCAAATGAGTTGAAGTAGGGAGAGAAGGTCAGAGTCTAAGTGGTATTGCAAAGGATTTCCTAGGAATGCAGAGAGCTGCAGCTATCTTGCGCGGCAGGTATCTACTGCAGGGCTTATTTGGCAATGCTGGTGACATCAAACCTTGATGTTGTAAGGGTCAAATTTAAAAGCTGTTGCGTATCTTCATGATATTGCCATGGGTGTTTTACTAGCTTTTCAGTAGCTTTGTGAAGTAGGGAACATCTCTGGGCAGGATTTTGGCTGGGTGCAAGAGCGCACACTTGTGTTGGGAGGTAGGGAAGGCTTTAATATAAGGTCCATCTGCCTTAGATAATCTGCAGAAGCATTGGAAAATGCTTCCTGCCTTTAAAATCCAAGTCATTACATCTGTGGAAAAAAACTCCTTTTTAAAAAATTATAGTTCTTGTATACTGTACACTTTGTTTCCTGAAAGGACAGCTGAGTTGCCCTAAAAGAAAAGGTCTGGGTTTCACCAGATTAATACATGAAAAGGTCTTATAGTGCAGACAGATTTCTAAACTGTTCTGAATGTTTTTGCTAAAAGTAGCCTTTTTACTATATTTGTACACATTTCTATACTAGCTAATATTTCTGAATATTATTATTGTCTCCAGTATAGAAATTATTCTCTTGCTGGGTTTCCTGCAGGTGTTTGTGGGTGCTCTATGTAGCATTCTTACCTGAAATGAGTTCAAACCACTCATAAACTCCATTAGACAATTGCAGAATTAAAAAAAAAAAAAAAAAAGAAAAAAGTAGTTTTAACTGGGCAATGTTAAGTCAGGAAATAGAGAGGCTTAGGCTCCAACAGCAATATTAACTTGGCTGCAGTACACATCCTGTAAGCTCTTTTATGACATACACCTCATACTGTAAACAGGAATAAGCACGTAGATCAATGTATGCAGAGAAGGAGTAGAAAAGAGTGTTTTTCTGGATTTGCCCCCCTTGTCCCTGTGACAGCTGGGTCTTGCACAGAGCCTGGGAAAGCCTGGCACTGCCTTAAGCCATGCTGGGCAGTGTGTCCAGCGCCGACTCAGGCGTACCCGGCTGCTGATGGAGTGAAAATAGCAGCAGCAGAGTAATTTGGGGTCTGTTTCTATCAAAACAATAGCAGGGGAATGAACTGCAGTTTTGTTCTTTAAGGTCTGAGTTGTAGGGTGCTGGAGCGTTCCCTCTTGTGCCTCTTCCCACTGGGGTGTCTGACCCTGCTGAGGATGCTGTGGTTGTACTGGAGTGCAGTGGCTGCACTTTGGTGAGCCTCAGCTTTCTGCTTCTATTACCCACGTGTTATAGTAACAGCTCTCCCGGCTAATTTTAACTAGATCCTGTACAAAAGTGATTAAATGAATATTTTACTTAAATACAGATCTGCAATGGACCAAGCAGTATTGCTCTTTCTATGATGTTGTCTTAATTCAAAACTGTGTTATTAATATATTTCACTGAATTGATAAATTTAGCCTGAAGGTCAAATAGTCTAATATGACCTTCACCATGTCACAAGACATTATATCTTGTGCAGTTACCACTGCTCTGAGCTGGAGATCTAGGGCAGGTCTGTGGCCCTTCAGCAGCAGCTTCCAGCAATGACAGAGGTGGTCTGGGTGAATAAAATTAATTTATGGGTACTCTCCAGGAGAAAATAATTATCCTTTTCTGTCTAAAAAGGACTCCTAATCTCCTATCAGCACACTGATATTGCTGCCTTGCTGTGACATTGTAACGCTCTGCAAGGGAGGTGGGAGCAGCTGTAATACTGCAATCTAATACTTCTCCTCTTATACCTGCCTGATGGCACCTCCTCTTCAGTGTAGCCTCCCAAGGATGCTGCTAGAACCTTGTTGTAAGCCATGCTGTTGTGTTTTAATTTCATTATTGTTCAATTTGGCCATCATTTTATTCACTTTCTCTGCAGTGTTAGACAGTTTTCAAAGGCAGCTAGTACTGGGTGGGTTACAGCACTTACTGTGTGCACTTAATTTAAATTTCTCTCTAAATGGAATTGTGTTAAAGTAATTCGATAAAACTTTGAAATTACAGTAAGGCTGCTTTTGATAATTGACTCCCCCCCCCGCCCCAAACTGTGTTTATTAAAATTATCATGACTCACACAGAATGTCTCAAATCAAACAGAGTGTCTGGATCCCACTGGGATTTGGTTCTGGCCATTTTTGCTGTCTGAGAAGTGAAGGTAGGCACTGCTTTGGGGTCTCACCGTGGTGAGTGGCCAGCTGTCCCCTGTCAGCTCTCACAAGTGGAATGGTACCTGCCAGGATTTGTGCTGGGGGACTTGTCAGAAAGAACAGCATTGAAAAATGAGAAAACCATGGAAAATGGTCTTTTAACTACATTAAAGACTTGTGAAACTTCTGTCATTCTGCAAAAAAACCCTGTAATTTTTACACAGTGGAGCTGTCCTCCCTGACTCAGACGGGGAAAAAGACCTATTCATTGTTACATTTTAATCATATACAACACAAAGACTTTTGCTGTGCTGTTTAAAATCCAGCTTTCTTTCAGGCTGTGTTCTGCTGGGATGTTTTCATCCAAAACGGACTGCTGAGGCTGACAGGAACAGTCTGAAAAAGCAGCTCTAACCTTCCTTCCTGACACTTCAATAGTGACACCCACTGTGGGAAACTAGGGCATAAATGCATTAACACTTGTCACTGGGAAGAAAATCCTCTCCATGATGGGGACCAGAAGCGAGTGATTCCTAGATTCATGATACAAATTGGTTCATTATTTATTTCAATCAAAATCTGTAGGTGCTGCTACAATGAAAAATTAAAGTGCACTTTACAGAATACATATGAGCTGACACCCTGCCAAACCCAAAGCCTTCCTGACCTACAAAACGAAGGACAGCTTTGATGCTTGCTCCACTCTTTGCAAATTCTCGGACAAACAGGCTTTGTCCAGAATTTTGACAGAGATAGGACCTCCTGAAGCACATGCCAAACCCACTGTGTTCACTATTGCCTTCCAGGGAAAACATCCTGCTTTTGCCTCCTGGTATTACAGATCTGCATGAGAGCAGCCCAGCTGCTTGGTCTTCTGTAAATACTTTGAACTTCACTAGGTATCCTCCCACCCATGCCACCATCCTGTTGCATGTTGTCTGTAAGTTTAGCAATGCTCTCATCTTCCCAAATGGGCAAAAGACAGCTTGTTTCCTGCTGGAGCAGGGTTTTTCTGCTCCTCCAGCTGTATGCAAATACAACACTTGTATAAATCAGTAACTGTGATCTGACTGAAGAAACATGCTCCTGCTCCTCTCTCTGCTTACAGGGCAAAAGCGGTTCCCTGGTGGTGTGGGGAAAGTCTAGCTTTAATACTGAGTATTTTACTGGATATGCTGGTTTTAGTATCATAGAATGGCCAGGATTGGAAGGAACCTTAAAGGTCATGGAATTCCAACCTGCCTGGTATGGACAGGGTCATCTTTCACTAGATCAGATTGCTCCCAACTCCATCAAACCTGGCCTTGAACACAGCTTCTCTGGGCAAACTGTTCTAGTGCCTTGCCAACCTCACAGCAAAGAATTTTTTCCTAATACCTAATCTAAACCTGCTCTCTTTCAGTTTGAAGCAATTCCCCCTTGTCCTGTCACTACAGGACTACAAAGTCTCTCTCTGTCTTTCTTGCAGGCTCCCTTCAGGTCCTGGAAGGCCACAATTAGGTCCCACCCCAAAGCCTTCTCTTTCCCAGGCTGAACAATTCCAACTCTCTCTGTCTTCTGTTGTAGGAGAGGTGCTCCACCCCTCTTATCAACTTGGTGGCTCCTCTGGGCTCACTGCAGCAGGTCCCTGTCCCTCCTGTGCTGGGAGCCCAGACTGGATGCAGTGCTCCAGGTGGGTCTCAGCAGAGCAGAGCAGAGGGGCAGAATCCCCTCCCTCCCCTGCTGCCCACGGGGCTCTGGATGCAGCCCAGGACACGTTTGGCTCTCTGGGCTGTGAGTGCCATGGCCGGGGCTTGTGCAGCCTCTCACCCACCAGCACCCCCAAATCCTTCTGGGCAGGGCTGCTCTGGGTCTGTTCATGCCCAGCCTGTGCTGATACCGGGGGCTGTCCCAGCCCAGGTGCAGCACCAACACTTGGCCTTGTTAAATCTCATGATGTTCCCATGGGTCCACTTCTAGAGCTTTTCCAGGTCCCTCTGGATGGCATCCTGTCCTCCAGGTGTGTCCTCATCACACCTCAGCTTGGTGTCATCTGCAGACTTGCTGAGGGTGCACTTGGTCCCTTCATTTGTGTCATAAATAAAGACAATAAATCACATTGGTCCCAGTACAGACCCCTGAGGGACTCCACTTGTCACTGATGTTCATCAGGACTCTGAGCCACTGACCACTACTCTCTGGATGCAACCTTCTAACTAGTTTCTTATCCATCTAACAGTCCACCCATCAAATCCATCTCTCTCCAGTTTAGAGGGGATGTTGTGTGTGGGGGATCATGTCAAAGGCTTTACAGAAGTGCAGATAAATGACATCTATAGCCCTTCCCTTGTCCGCTGATGTGGTCATTCCATCATAGAAGGTCACTGGTCTGGTCAGGCAGGACTTACCCTTGGTGCAGCTGTGCTGGTTGTCCCAGATCATCTCCTTGTCCTCCAAGTGCCCCAGCACAGTCTCTAGGAGAATCTGTTCTATGATCTTCCCAGGCACAGAGGTGAGGCTGACAGGTGATTCCTGGAGTCCTCTTTTGTTCCCTTTTTAAAGATGGGTACAATGCTTTCTCTTTTCCAGTCACCTGGGATTTCACCTGACTGCCATGACTTTTCAATTATCATGGAGCGCGTCTTGCAAACTACATCAGCCAATTCCCTCAGGACTCTGGGATGCACCTCTCTGGGTCCATATGTGGTGGAACATTATTTACATTGTGTATTCAGGTGGTCTTAGACCTGATCTTTACTTAGAGTGGGAGGGACTTTGGTCCGCCACAGTCTCCATCCTGCTGTCCGTCCACTGGAGGGATGTGGGAAGACAGGTTGCCAGTGAAAACTGGTGACTGAGATGTGTTGGGGTATGTATTTCTCAATACCAAGATCAAAAAGAGACTTAGAATCCGTGGGTTTTGAGAAAGCTTCTGTCCAGAGTCTGCAGCAGAACACAAACCACAAAGGCTCTGCTTAGTTAATGCCACCCCATTGCTCTGATGCACATGGTGCAGCTCCTTGGTGTCCCCTGCGTTTGGGACGAGGGTGGATGGGACCCCTGGCAGCCACCTCTGCTCATTGTAGTGCCTGGCTGTCAGCCCATCAGCTTTAATCAAGGCTGGCAGGAGCTTCAATGGCAACTGACCTCATGTTAAATACTAAAGTCCCTGTCTCATCTGAACTCAGTTCCTTTCATGAAGGATTTCAGATGACAAGTGGGACAGGTATTAAACTTTAACCAGCTGTTCGTCTTTAAAATATTAATCCTGTTCTTATGCTCTTACCTGTTTTCCCAGAGTGCCTGGGTTTGAAGGAGTTTTGCAAGTGATGACTACTCTCGTGGTCATCCCAGATCTGCAGTGCCAGTTTCTAATTTTCAAGCCCTCCTCACAGGTGTTTCTGCTGGGAGCGTACTCACCATGTTTATCTGGGAATACAAATATGCTGAATTCAGGCCAGCTTTTGGTTTTCTTCCCAGGCTGTCAGCAGCATAGATTATATTCCCCTTGTTTTAATCATTTTCCCCGCCCTTTATTCTTCTGTACCACAGAGGAGCCTTCCTCCATATGGTTTGTATTTCAGTCCTTGACTTCTTGGGGTGAGGAGCTGAGCAGAGAAATGCCTTCATTGCTATGATGGGGCTTGGGCTGCAAGATGACATGTGACGAGTCCTATTCCAGCAGGAATCCATCTCCCCCTTCTTTTGGAGTAGAAGACATCCTCCTATTTATCTTCTGAATAAAGCTACAAGCATTTCTGCATGGGAAATGTGTCCCGTAGCTCAGCTGGAAATAAATAAATGCAGCAAATAAATGGGTGGCACCATTCCAAAATGCACAATTATTCAGGTTGGTGCACCGTGGCTGCTGAGAGGTGTGAGGCTCTGGGGAGTGGGGTGTGATGGGCTCAGCTTGGCCTGCAGCCTTGTCTTTCAGGCCATGTCCACATGCTCATCAAAGGATTTAAACCTCTATGCAGTGAGTAGTCTGAAGTATGGTGAATCACAGCTCCTGGAGGTGTAGGGTGGAAAGGACCTGCTGGGTCACCTGTGCTTTACTTTCAGGAGGATCCTTCCTAATTAAAGCATGACTTGTGATTGCAAGATGTCTTATTTGGGTGGCTGAATAAATTGCTGTCCTCTCTGTGAGATGTGAAAGTGTATTTACTAATGTGCCTGTAAATGTCTCAGCTGTGGGGTTGTTATTTACTGCACTATTGTAATGCAAATGTTTGTGGTTATGTTTGCATTGATCACACAGAGAGTGCACACAAATTTTATTTCTTGCGGTATTTAGGCTTGCTTTTTTTTTTTTACTTCCTGCTGTATCTGTTCTGTTAGACTCTATATCATAGAAATTGCTTGAAGTGTAATTGCCTGTCACTCAAGTGCTATTTTACAATATAGAGCTGTATCAATTAAAAGATTCTCCCTCCTCCAATTAATTTTGATTCTTAGAGGTAGATAGCATTGTTTATCTGCAGAACATTCCACTAAATCATTTGGTACTTTGCACATTTATTTACTTTTAAATGTATTCCATGTGAAAGGTAATGGCCTGTAGTTACAGCTGCAGGAAAGAACATTCATTGTCAGAGTCTTCTGGCTGGCTGTGGTGCTCCCAGCGTGGAGGCAGCCTCAGTGCTCCAGTCTGATAGATGTGAAATCACTGGCTGCACACGGCCAAAGAGGGGGCAGCTGCCCTCTTTTTCATGTGCATCTAGGTTTGGGAGGTAGGGAAAGGTTTAGGCGTCACAGTTGCAATTTTCCTAAATGAACTATTTTTTCAAGTTTGTCAGTCTGAAGACCAGTATGTCCTACGTGACTCTTTAGAGGACGTGAGCAAGCATCAAAAATGGTAGCTCAGCTTGGGAAACATGGGGAGACTGTTTAGAATTGGTGTTTCTTGTTTGGAGTGATCCTCTAATGGGATCGCTTTTCAGTACATAAAGACACTGGAAAAATTGAGATTGTGAGTAGGAAGCCTTAACTGGAGACAGCCTGCTTTGAGATTAATGATTTTATCTGTGGCCTTTTAATAGCTCCTATAGATGGGATGATAGCTCAGGAGTAATCTTGCTGATGGGAGGCAGGAAGTCCTGCTGTTTGGAAGGTATGATACGACATCTTCAGTGTGTCTCTTCAGTGTTCGTTTGGGATAATCCTACCTTGGGGTAAGGGATGGCCTTAAACTGGATGGAACTTGGATTAGGTGCCAGCTGATTTAGGTAGCTGACTTAGCTGATTTACTATAATGAGTAAAACTATTAGTCTGAGTCATGTAAGTACGCAAGGAAATATATTTTGAGCTTTATGTACTATTAGAGAGTCAAGACAGTAGACATTACAGTAGCTACTGGCAATGATACTGCCAGGGGCTCATACTCATAGGGATCTCTGGATCCATTGTTTTTTGCAGTGGGTGGGAGGGAGGTGGCTGTTCCAAGAACTACTGTAAACTGCTAAAACTGATTACGTTATTATTTATTTATTTTTGACAAACTGTTAGTCTGTTAAAACTGAACTTGAGGTTTTCTATGGAAGACCTAATACTTGCCTTAAAATCACCTCATTTCATTTTGGTCTGTAATTGCCTGGAGTTCACCTGGCTGCACTGACTGCTGAAAATTGTTGGTATTTCAAAGCCATTGTGTGGGCTCTGAGTGGCAATGTGTGTGTAGGTTGTGTTAAGAGTCAACATCTCTTATTTGGGGGGGGGAAAAAAGTCCATTGAGGCCCATTTCTGCTAAAGCCAGAGCAAACCTGGAGCAAAACCCCATGACTTTTACAGTCATGTTTTTCTTTCAGCTCCCACTTCCATTTATTTCATGGTGCTGTTGGCACTGCAGGGACAGTTTGCTCTTCCTCAACTGTGCTTGGAAACTTTCTGTTTGCTGGGAGGTGCCCTTGGTAGTTTGCATTGAGGAGCAAACTGTCATTTCAGTTTAAATGAACACTGCTTCTCTTAAATAAGAACTTGTTTAAATAAAGTCAGGTTAAAAACCAACTAAGAGTCTTTATGGAAGAGCTTCCAGTTTAAACATGGCCTGGCAGGGATGTGCACAAGCTTGCCAGCATTTCAGAGAGGTGACTCTTTTCAGCGGCGTCCCTGTCTCCTTGTTGAAGGTGCTCAGGAAAAAGCAAGTTCTGTTTCCCTTAAATGTTGCCAAATTTTGAAGGGATAGTGAGAAAAATAGCCTATCTTGTGTTGATAAAAAGTGAACGCAGTTTTTTTCAGAAACCTGTTGTTTTTCAGTGAAGGGTGTGTAGGAATATTCATACCAGGTGTGTTGGGAAAGACTTACAAAGATATTCAGGACAATAAGCAGCTGCTTGTTCTGGGTGCTGGCATGCTTTCTTCTGCCTACCTGGTGGGTCCAGGTGTAACCTGCTGCTCAGCCCAGGCCACTGTCTGAAGTGGTATTCCAGAGTAGTTGTGTGTCCACGAGTGACAAGCCTGGAAGAGCAAATCCTCTCCCTGTACTAGCAGTGCTCTTGATACTTAATGCTCTGCATTGCAGGAGTCCACACTGATATCCAAAATATGAATTCCACCTGCCTCTTAGTTTTCCTGACCACTTTAGTATTTGTAATCCCTCCTTTATGCTCCTGTTGCTATGAAGAAAGGCAAAACAGGCAGGAGGCCCTGATTATGTGCTTGAGAAGCAATTAAATGGTGTTGGAAATGCTGCCAAAACATGAAAAGCAAAGGGAAAGGACAAATCTGGGGAAAAAAAATATTTTCTGTTTCTTATATTTTGTGTATTATTAATAGATGGAAAATTATTTCAGAAAAAGCTGTGAATTTTATTAGCCCTTCTAAAAACACTCTAATTTTTTTTAAAGCTTCCCTGTGAGTATTATGGCCAACCTCATTTCACAGCTAGATATATTCATCTCAGTTAAATGCAATGGACAAAATCTACAAAACCCAACTGCTTAACATTATAAGCAGCTTGCATAAACATGAATTATTAAGGTCACAAAAGCTCCTAGAAACCAGCCGAAATGAGTGCACTGTTGCATTTCTTTTTTCAAAACATGCATTAATTAATAAGGGGCTTAGCGCCCCAGACTGTTTCTCCCCCTGCCCCCCTGCCTCCATCAGATTTTGCTTTCATCAAGTGGAGGGGAAGTGTCACTTCTCTCTCTTCCTCCTCCCTTTTGTTTGGCTGGAGCACAGGAAGGTGCCAGACTTCATCCTTCACGAGCCAATCATTCACAGCTGTGATACCCTAAAATGCTCAGGCGGGTTGGGTTGGGGCTATTACAACAGCAACATGCCCTCCAGAAAGGCCAGGGGTTTCATTTCATGCCTTCTTGGACTGCCAGAATAGGATCAGGAGTCTGAAGACAGGCTGCCAGGAGCTAGAGAGCAGTCACATCCACATGTTTGGGCATTGCAGAGAGGGCAGGGTGCTCACAGGAGAAACGTGGAAGAGAAGAAGACAAAGAGGGGACAGCCTGGTTTGTGTAGGTGTGGGCATCGTGTCTTGTGCCGGTCCCCTCCACCTGGTGTAGGCACAGGCAGCACATGGTGGCCATGGAGGCATTGGAGCTGTAGGAAAGTTTGATGGGAGCTCCTCTCCAGCCCTTTCCAGGACAGGAAATAATTTCAGTGGCTTGAGTGAGTTAAGGGGTGCTGTGACTGAGGGGCCAAGCCCTCCTTGTGTGCAGAGGCAAAGCACATGTCAAGTTCAGCACTGGAAGATACTTGCAGCAAGGAGCTGAAGAAGGAAAAGAAGAGCAGGAATAGAGTGGTGTTAATTTTTAAAATGAATTAATTTGGTTGTGGTGCTGGCTGTAGGGGAGGCAAGTCAGATTAACTGTGTGGAGGGAAGAGGCTGCAGTGACCAAGTGGGAGTTGAAGACAGCTTTAGTGGTGGGTGCTGGTGGTGTGGGTGGGGGAGAAGGCTGAATCTGGTGAAACTTACACAGGAAGAAGCAGCTCAGATGAGAGAGCTTACTCATGAGAGAGAGTGTACTCTATGTTTAGGAGAGGGGATGCCTTCAGAGACGGTCCTAAAATGTCAAAAATACTACAAGCAAATATTGCAAGTGAACTTGTGTATAAGGTGGTTGAGCCTTGGTATCCTGGAGATAGCAAATGGCTTGAGACTTTCTTATGTGGTTTGTAACTAAACCCCTTAAAGCAGACACGTCTCTGTGCTTGTCACAAGTCAGTGTGGAGAAGGTAGGGACAAAGGCTGATGGCTGGCTTGTCTGCTGTCTGTGGTCCTGGCATCTGCAGAAGAAACTCAGGTAGGCACGGTTTGAATTACTGAACCCCAGAAAAATGAAATCTTTACTTTTGGCCTTGCTGTGACTCCAGTTTTGCTTGGTGCCCTAATGAAATACAGCACAAATGCCAAGGCATCTCATGTTGTCTTCTAAAAACCTTCCCAGGTACCACACCTGCACTTTATCTGTGAGGAATCCAGTTTCTGCAGCCACTAAAGAAACAGTTCAAAGAAACACAAATGTGAAAGCCATTGTTCAAATGCTTCTGCTCTGGGGTGGGCACCTAGTTTTAACTTCTCAAACAGCAGAGAGGTTCTTTGGGATGAGTCTGGGGGGAGGACCTGCCTCCACCATGCTGCGAGATGGGACACAAAGGTCACAGTGCAAACACTGACCCCAAAGAATAATGTTTATTGGGCCTGCCTTCTTAAAAATCAAGAAAAAATGTTTGTGCCATGCTGTATTCCATCATGATTTTTGAAAACTAGCCTCATTAGAGGCTGCTTTTGATATATAATAAAAAACTCTAAGCAACAAAGGAGCTTTAAAAGAAGCAAAGACTTGACATATTTGTTAATACTCAGGGTAGCAATGCATTAATTTTAAGGCATGCTTTTTTTTTAATAAAATGAGGACACCAATTAAAATTAATCCATTTATAAATCTTTCCACATCCAATTTTAAAGCATAAATAAAACATTTGCCTTGTCTGTCCCTTTTCTCATCCTGAGACAATACAGACCATGTCACTTTTAACTCTTTATGGTAATGAGCATATAAAACTATCTTAAATGATTTGCTAAAATATATAAAAATTGGTGCCACAGTGGAGATGGCATTTAAAGTGCAGGAAGGATGGCAGTGGAAAGGAAGGATGGATGTTGGGATTGCCTCAAAATGGGTTTTAATGCTTGCCTTTGGGATCTGCAAACCTGAGCAGTTTCTTGCCCTGGCTGCTTCCCTGTCCTCCATTCCCACCCCTTTCACAAAAATGAGCTGTCTGTTGGCTGCCTTCCTTGAGGTGCATTTTTCAGTGTGATAATTTGCATTATAAAATACACAGGAATGAATTTACTCCAGTTTTGCTCCCAAAGTCAGGCAGGATTTTAATGGGTGAGGTTGGAAAAAGAGAGGTGGTGGACCAATCCATGAATATACCATATTTGATTAATTTACGTGATTTAAAATGAAAAGAAAAAATGGGGGGCTTATGGCAAAGAAACTCTTTGAAGTTTTATTTCTGTGACACATGAGACTGAAGCGTTGCTAATGCTGAAGGTATTTTTCTGTGCCTTGTTTAGTAAGGAAGCTAAACACGACCTTGGGCCTGTGATTGTTGGTAGTTCCTCAATGTATGTTAATTAGTAAAGACTGTGAGAAAAGTAGTACAGCTGCTGAGGGAACTATACATTCTAATTTTTTAATGTGTTCCAGATATTATCAGTTGTGCCTACAGATCTTTGGTGCAGTTGTGGCTGTGTGAAGGTTGCACGTGTCTGTGAACCACCAGTAAGGCACTTGCATATAGAGTGCTGGCAAAACTGCTACCTCCTCCCACCCCAAAAAATCTCAAACAACCAAAAACCCCCTATAGGTGATACTTTAACATGAGCTGTGTGTCTCTGCTTTGTCTCAGGCTATGCCAAAGTGTAAAGATAGCACGGAGCAGGTCTGTTGTGTGTGAGGATGCTCCCCTCTGCTTTCATACACAGATTTTTTAATAAAACAAGTATGCATCTCTGCTTCTTGTCATTCCTGTCCCTGGGAAGTTTCATGTCCCTTGCTATCTTCTATCAGTTTTCTGCTCTTTGGTTTTGATGTCTGTTCTTTATTAATCTTCCAGCCTGAAATTTGCCCAGAACTGCCCCCACTCCTCCTTGGCAGGACTAAAGCTCAGCAGCTGCAGACGAAGTGAAGGTAGGAAGAGAAAAATTGCAAATCCTCAGAGAAAAATGTGCAAACCAAAGTTATGCTACCTTGGGAAGGGGCAACTTCTATGGTTCTCCTATAGACACCAATGGGCAAGGCGTAGCTGCTTGGTGGATTAGCAGATGGAGAATTTAGATCATTGTTTCCAGCAGTGTTTGCACTCTAAATATTTATCCGTGGTGCACAGGAGCATTGTTCCACCTTTCCCAGAGAAGTTGTGCCCAAGTAGGAGGTTTGAGCCCCCCTTCCTCCCAAGGGTAATGGGATTTAGATTTGTGATAGCAAGTTTGTGGCTCTTAAACAAAGTTGCTGAGAACTGCTGTTTTAAGCTGTGCTACTGGTAATCAGTCTCCTTTTGTGAAAGCATAGAGAGACAGATGTTGCAATGGAGGAGTTAAGGCTCCACTGGATGTTTGCTCGAGGTGTTCTTTCTCCATGGGTGCTGCCATGGGTGTTGGAGGAGTTCAGGAGGACACAGATGGACACTCACCCTCCTTATTGCCAGAAAATGAGAGGATTTCTCCTTGCAGAAAGCAACTTCTGCATGGGGCTGTGGAGAGCTTTTTGTCCTGTATGCTCAGTTTTCGGTTTTAAAGTGCTGTGCAAAATGACTTCTTTGCTTCCAGCTACAGATTCAGAACTGCAAACCACCCACCGTACAGCTGCTAATGCACAGATTATCTCCACAGCCAACAGCTTTAAGTAATCAAACAGAGATAATTTTACCTCTGTGACCCAACAAATAAACACCAGAATCAGGAAAAATCCTTTCGCCCGCACAATCCTACCCAGGCTTTCAAGGGCAGAGTGAAGAGTTTCATCAGAGCCTGCAGAGGTGTCAAGGTCACCAGGTTTGTCCCAGCCTGGATCGATGGTGAGCTGGCAGTGCAGTGGTGTGGGGTGCTCTCAGAAGGTCACAATGCTCTGTAACCTGATGAGACCATCTCTTGCTGCTGCAAAAGACATTAAATGAGTAGAGCATACACTGGAAGTTGTGTTTGCAGTCCTGCTTTCACAGGAAAAATTGTGGCTTGGATAGGCTTTTGTTAATGACTTCAGCCTTTAACTTTCTGTTCTTTGGAAGAACGCACATTTCTCACAGCTATCGGGGTTTAGCGCCATCAAGAAAACACAACTGTTACATATTGTAACATTCATCTGCGGCTTTTTTTCTCACTGACCCATCACCCCCAGTGTTAAGAAAGAGAAGAATTGTAGCCCAGAAGTCATATCAGAAAACACTTTTTGCACTTTAAAAGTCTGTTACTTTTTGCTTTTATTTCCCAGATCAGCTAATTGTGACCATTTGCTTAGAAATGAAGTCTTAGTGGTTTTTTTGTTTCAGTAAATTCTAGTTGCTCTGAGCTTCTCTCATTTTCCCTGCCCTTTCCCCCTTTGTTCTAGTAAACTCATTTCCTTATTCCTGTTATTAAGGATACTTAGCATGCTGTCATTGGGAAACAGCACTCATTTCTTCATGGAAAGAAGCTGCTTAATGTTTCATGTGTTGCAGTGAATAATTAAATAAAGAAAAATATATTAGCCCACAAAACTAGTTGGCAACTGAAAGGAAGAATGCATTTGCAGTCTGCTGGGGAAAAGTGACACTCCTGGCCTGGTGTCTTGAAGCACAAGGGTAAGGTTTAAAAGTGAATAGGTCTGGCATGACATTAAAAAAATCTGGATTTTTCGACTTTCCATGCACTTATAACATTAATCTTTAATTGTCGTATTCTGGAGCTACTGGCTGTGAGATCAGACCTGGAATTGGTGGGGCTAAGGAAAACCAGGCTGGTAAGTGGAATGAAATGTCAGCAGGGAGCACAACCTTGTGAACTGTCAGGGATGGAAAGGCTGTCAGCACCCAGGCAGGCAGGGGGCCTGGCAGCCTGATAGTGTATGGCAGGAGCAGTCTCCATGTAAATATTGCCCTTCATCGTCCTTTTCACCCTTTCTGGGCTATACAGTCATTGCCCCTTTTCTCTTGATTTTATAATGCATCTTGAAACACAGCTGTTGGGCTCTGCTATGAAAGTGGGGTGAAAGACTGGGCAGATGGGACTTCTGTGCTGGGAGCTGGGAGAAGGCTGACTGCTCCCAAATGATCTAAATGAGCCATGGAATTTTTTTTTTTTTCCAAATGAAACCAGAACTGAGCTTTAATTTCGCAGTGACCTTTGCAGTTTTACAAAATGAGGTCAGACACTTGCCATCCTCATGGCAGAGAGAGCCTTGTTCTAACAGTAATTCAGGGCCCAGTTACAAACTGGGAGCTGTGCTGTCTTCTTTACCTCCTCCCATCTAGTTTTTCCTCTCACTGCACATCTAATCTCAAATGGGTAACATGCTTTAGTAGAATTTGCTGAGTTGTGCAGAGCAGGAGCTGTCTGTGCCATTGCACATCCCTTTGGATTTGGTTAGTGTTGGTCTCATCAGCTCAGGTAGGAGCCTTTGTGTTCTTTTTATTTTTTGTGTGCTGAGATTTGGAGGCTGGATCGCATGATTTCTATCTGTATCATGCAATTGCCTTCTGCATTTTCTTTTCTGTGTGTGATCTGCAGCTCTGGCTGCGATGGGGACACAGTGAGCAGGACTGCAGGGATGATGTGGATCTGGTGTGCTTCATACACACCAGAGCGACTGCTCAACAGCCAGAGAACATCTCGCAGTCCTCCAGCCTTCATGTGCTCTGCTGCTCTGCCAGTGTGGCTGGTCTGACCTCTACTCAGAGTGAGAGATTGGGTCGAATTCAACTTGTAGCAAAGTGGGGAGAGGCCTAGGGAGCTGTTGCAGCAACCCGGAGAGTCTCCAAAATGAGGAGGAAGGGGACTTTTCATTTCCAAAAAGCCTGTTAGAAATTCTTGTCAAGGGTTGGGCTGTACCAGAGAAGTTAACTCTTCTGGCTTATTTAAGTACTGCTGAAGTTGTGACCTTTTAGATTATGTCCACCAATGCTTCTCTTTAAATTGACAGACTCTGCACTGAATGGCTCATACTTGGTAAGACACATACAGCAAAGATGAGAAAAACTTTGAGAGGAAATGTGGTTTTTAATTACAATCTCTTGCACCTCATCTTTGGTAGCTCATCAGGTTGTGATGGGCTGTATGGCAGAAAGGATAGTGCCATTTTAAATGTGCTGCTTATTTCACTGGCTTAGACCTTTCCTGTGGACTTGTACCTTGATTCAGCAAGGTAAATAACCACACATCTACTTTGAATTGCATGAATACTACTACTGAAATTAGCGACACTCTTCCTGCGGTTCATTTAGGATGCATGGTTGCAGCTGACCTAATTCCTGCTGAAATAAGTGGAAGAATTTCCCAGTATTCCATAAACCCAGGTCAGGTCCTAAATCCATTTAACCCTTTGAGTGCCTGCACTGGTGTCTGCTTACCACAGTGTCATGCTTTGGGAGCGGTACAAATGCTGGCATGCATTGCATTGACCCGAATTTTGTCCACAAGGTGCACCAAAAGAGGAGCTCTCCTCGGCCCCAGACACGCAGTTCATCTTCTGATGCTGCTCTGTGTCACTATCTGATTTCTCCCCTGCCTTGACCACTCTTGATTTTATTCAGCAGAATCTGCTTTTTCGCTGTGCCTGAGTAACAAGCAGGAGGAGTCACTGCACTCGAGAGTCAGTAGGAGGGCAACAGCAGCCAGACCTGGAAATCCAGTAACCCTGGTACCACTGACCTGAGGATTAAACCCTGCTCATTGAAGCATGAGCCCAGGCTGACAAATTGCCCGTGATAAGCTTTAAAGAACTGGGAATAAAACCATGCCTGCATCTATTTTCTTTACAGCAACTTTTTAGCTGGAGGCTCATAACTGGCTGCAGCAATGTGAATGGAGAGCCCCGGCAAGAGACCTGGCAGCGCTCAGCTGTGCTCCAGGACCCCATTCTTGGGGTTTTGTTTGTTTGTCGTCTGGATTAAGGGGATTAAGGATTTAACCTTTGTACAGCCTTTCAGATAATAACTTGTTTGTGCTCGTACTGCATGTCAGGGAAGGATTCCCCCCTCTCCTGATTTCATGATACAAGTGAAGATCTGAGAGTGGTCAGGCTCATGTAAAGTTGTGTCTTGTGCTTTAGTCCCCCATGAATTCAGCTCAGTGCTCTTTTCTCTGTTTTGTGGTGTTGCTGGGACCAGGGCAGGGTACCTGGTTCAGACCCCTATCGCGAGAGCTGGGAGCTGTCATGTTAGTGGGGGGTCACAGTCTCAGCTGCCAGATCCTTGTCCAGTTTTTGCGTGTCTGGGCTGTGTTTTTTGTAATCAGAAATAAAATTCATGCTACCAGATGGGACCCTGCTGCATGTCAGTCTGTCACTGGCTGGCTGTGGCCATTCCTTATCTCCCGCTCTGGAGTGGCTTTTCTAGACAGGTTTCAGAGGTTTGTGGTTTGCACTGTAGCCCTTTGAGTGAGTGGCAGTGTCTTTTTTGAGATTATTCTGGGATTTTTTGGGGATTATTCCATCAGTGACTAAAATTTTTAAAAGCATCTAAGTGATTTAACAAATTTATTGGCTTGTGTGAAAACAAGACTAAGGAAGACTCGACAGCTGTCTTTAGCTTGAACATTTTTCTTCTACTCCCTGTGCATATTCCACATGTAATTAAGGGAAGACCCAAGGCCCCCTTTGGGACCAGCTGGTCCCACCTGCAGATATATCATCTGCAGGCATGGCCAGGACTTGTTTTCCTCAATATGGTGCAACACCTGCGTGGTCTGAGAGATGCCCAAGAGGCAGTCAGGCAGACAGAAAGATGTGGGTGGCCCTGGCTTTAAGATCTTGTCCTTGGCGCTGCTTTGTTGCAAATAGCCCTGAACCAAGAGGCACTGTACGTGGGGGTGGGAGTTTTGGGGTTTGCATTTTTTGGGGATGAAAGGTCGTGGTGATGGGAGTCCTTGGGTTGAAGTGTGTGAGGAAAAAGTTTTCCTCTAGCAGTTTGCTCCCTGGCAGGGAGGTTGACCTGCCTGGCTCCCTCATGGGTAAAAGCAGTTCAGTCTCGTGAGCGCTGTTTCTGGAGGTATGGCAGTGCCATAGGATTCCAGTAGATGCAGCTGTCAGCATGGCACTCAGCAGACACTTGGTGGGAAAAAAAAAATTAATAATTTTGGCTCTTCCTGTTCTCAATGGACTGGATGTAACAAGGATGATACAACTTTATCATCTGGATCAGGTAACAGCTTTTTATCTGAAGTGTCATCACATTTGGTAACTGTTTCCGCCTCCAGCAAACTACGGCTCTTTACTACATAGAGCAATCAATGTAAATAGTAATTTAAAAGCTACAATACCTAGGAAAGCCATGGATCTACAAGTCTGTATCCAAGAGTCTCTACTGTCCAGCCATGCTCAGGACATGAGTGACCACTGCTTTCCTTCCAAAGACAGCACAGTACTGTGTCAGCCACTAACAAAGGTTGCTACCATCAAGGACTTTACTCTAGGGAAATAGTTTTTAAAAGAACTGCCTGAATATTGCCTAAAAATGTACTTTAAAGAGACTCTTTAATCAAAGTGATGTAACAACAGGAGTATTTACTTTTCTGCTCGACCCTGGAACAGATGAGTCACAGAGAGTTAACAATTTTCTGCATTTTAGAGGGGATTTTATCTTGCAAAAAAATTGCCCTACACTACTTAAATTTAGAAGATATGAGTCCCCTTGTGTCTTCTGCACAGCAAAGGGAATACAGGCTGAGCTTGAGCAATATATGTTAAATTTGCCAGCAGTTCTCCACTGCAATAAATACCTCTTGCAACATAACACTGAAATCTGTGGATTGCAAGCCTGTACTTTCTGGAGTGTAATATACTTCATCCACTCCACCAAATGCCCATAAGGAAATTGTAAGTGAAATCAAACCACAAATACATGAGAGTGAACTTGCACAGACAGTTGATTTAGGACAGAAGTACTGCATTCTGGCTCCTGACTGTACAATTTTCAGAAGCAATTCACAGCAAGTACGTAATAGTCAAATAGGTTGGGTTGGACGTTAAGCTGTGTGGTGGGTAACATGAAGAAATAGATGGAAATGTGGTTACAAATTTGAAACTTTATCTTTGGAAACTCTGTGTAGCATTTCTGAGAGCTCCACTTGACCTACAACTGCTGGGTAGAGGCAGTAAAAGTGATGTAAAGGCAGTGAAAATGAATTAATTTGAAAAGTCTAAGTGAATATTAATAGGACCTGCTATATTCAACAATTTGCAAGCGTGTCTGGCATTTATAGATGAACTGTGCTGTTTGTTACATATTACATTAAAGAAGAATCCTGAACCAACATATCAAAATGTCAAACTAACACGGCATTTTTCTTTGATCTCCTTTTTTGTTAAAATGAATTATTGATAGCCTTTTCCATGGCTGACAGGAGAGATTTCTGGTTTTTATTTGTGTACTAGATCAAATCTCCTATTCCTTCTGTAGACAGAGGTCTTTACTAAAATATCTAGATATGATATGTGCAATTGCAGAGCTCAGATTCTTTCTAGCAGGGAATGTTCTCCCCACCCATCCTGTGCTGCAGTGATTTCTTAAGCTGATATTTTCATTGGACATCTTTAAGCAAATACAGAGCCCACCCTGGAGCTGGCGGTCAGGACGAGGGTGCGATGGCTTTGTGTGGGCCCAAAGACCACAGTGGTGGGTGTGCAGCTCCACAGAGGGATCTGGAGCTGGTTTCCCAGGATTTGTGGAGGAAAACCTGTTTGTCTTTTCAGTGATGTGGCTTGGAGAAGGTGTTTTCCAGAGTGAGGTTAGATTTATGCTAGGTTTCAGGGTGATTGGGTGTATGGTTCTGGAGGTTTTGGTGGTACCAGGGGGTAACATCTCTGTTATCCACCATCACTGGGTTTGGACATCAGCAAAGCCTTGGTCACTGCAAGAGCTCTCAGCTGCTCTGAGTTCCGTGGTTTGCAAAACTCTCTTTCCAAATGTCACCTGAATTATAGTTCCAGGAGTCATGTACTTCCTAAGGATCCATCTCACTCCTGGAACTTGGCACCCCCCAAACCCTTTTGCTGTACTTTACCTGCAGATGCAGAAGTGGTTTTGGCTTGTTTTATTTTAAGGTCAGAAGTCTCTGTCAGAGAAACAAAGCTTCCTTCTCATGGCCTCCTCTTTATCCTGTTTAGCATTTTTAATTGCATCCAAAAGATGCTGCTTGAGTTTGGCAGCTGTTGGGGCTCTTCCTCTGACATCTCTGAGTTTATTCAGGCACAAGAAAGGATGGTGCAAATTGTAGCCATAAGGCTCATGAAAGGTTTTAGATTTGCATGGATTTAAATTGTTTCACTCCGTTTAAGTCAGAATAAATTGACTGGAAATGTGGGTGAGGGTGGCTGTAGGCAGAATGCTGTTTGGAGGACAGAGGACACACTTATCTATTTGTACTCCCCCATCCCCACGTGTTTCTGTTGCCTGCATCCCGTTACAGATTTGAGAAACACATTTCTCTCCCTGCAGTTGTGGAATGGGGGACCAGCAGCCCTTGTCTTTCTGTGCCTCCAAGGAGATGCAGAGCCTGTGAGTGCCTTTCCCTGCCTTCTGCTGTCTCTCAGCCAGCAGGTCTGCTAGCTTTCTTCATGCTTTAATCAGGTTTTTTCTCTCCGTTCTGCTGACCCAGTTTAGGCTCTTTGAAGGCACGGCAGAGCTCCCCGGCGGCTGCAGCTCTGCCTTCGGGGGACGTGGATGGGCGGTGGAGCTGAGCAGACGAAACGGCAGCAGCAGCACTCAGCCCAGGGGAGGAGGGTGGTTTTGGAGGTGTAGGTCTCCTTGGTTTGCTCCCCTGGGCACATTTGGGTGCATGTTTTTCTCTCTTAACTGCTGCATATGGTGTGCTGTTGTTTTCTGTTTTGGTTGTTTGGTTGTTTTTTTTTTTTTAAGGAGGTTTCATTTCAAGGCTGCTGGAGCAGTCTGCAGTGGGGTTTCAGACACGCGTGCTCACACTTTGTGCCTTAATAGCACCTGACATAACCTGGTCACAGGCACGAGCCAGGCAGATTATCCATCCCCCACCTCTGCTCTGTCCCCTCTGCTGTCCCCTCTGTGTAGGGCATCCTGTATCTCAGGCAGCATCCCCTGCCTGAATCTCTTGAGGAGCCTGAGGAGAACCCTCCCTGCCTCCCCCTTTTATCCTGGGGCCTCAGTTTCGTGTTCAGGTGCTGAATTTGGGGCGAGTGTGGCTCTTTTCTCTGTGTGGGTGGGGATGCCGGCTTTGCTCCGACTGCACAGGGATGACTGCAGCTCTGCACTAATAATTACAGGAGCCAGGCCGAGCAGTGATGGCAGGGGAGAGGATCTGCGTGGTGGGATGACTCAGGGGTGGGATGATGCAAGCCTGGGGCCTGACTTTCTCTTTGCAGGCTGCAGAAACTTCTCTCCAAAAAGCTGGTGTCTAGGTTGGGGAGTGATTTACCACATGGCTGCCAGTGTCCATTCTCTCTGCTTGGCCCTGGCCCCACTTGTTTCTGCAAAGGCCTACAGAAAAAGCATGGGACCATTTGTTTTCATGGGTTTTGTTGGTGTTTGGTGGCTTCCTGCCTGGCTGAAGGATCTCAGGTGGTGTAGGAGGAAACTGAGGACCTATCCTCATGAGATGCTGCTTGTGATGAATTCCATGACAATTTACTTTTTGGAATTTCTTTTACAAATTGATTTTATTTCGTCCAATGTCCCATTAACCAAGAAAAGTAATTTTGGCTTGCATCCAAATTTACTTCAACCTGGGTGAATCAATTAGTGTAGACATGCTTTGGGGTATCAGAAGGTCTTCAATATAAAATTGGTCTGGTGCTGTGGCAGCCTTTGGCTGGCCTTTGCTGACCCTTCAGCGCAGGAGACACCACCCCGTGTTTCCTTTGCCATACTTATGACTTTTTCATGGATGGTAGGTTCAATCATGTGGGCAGGAGGTCACCCAAATGGGGACTCCTTGTAGCTGCCCTTCTGATAACACTCGTGGTCTCAGCCTTCTGCACACTTTCACTTGATTTGTGGTCACAGTGCAGAGACTGTTCATAGCCCATCCCTCCTTCTCCTAAATGCTTCTTTAAGTCCAAGCACTCAACCCTGTAGGAAATGGCACAGAAAGATGGACTTCTGGGTCTGCCTGATGGTTGGCAGGTAGAAACCAGCTTGTTCCAACCTAGGACATTTCCCATATGAGTGCTTTGCTGTTCAGGCTCTCTGTAGGGACAGTTGTGTGCAGGTTCTTCTGTGTAGGAGATGCCATCCCTGTGTATTAAAGCAGAAAGTGCTTTTGTATCTGTTCTATAGATGATGTATTCTTATTTTGTAACCTCTCTTTTTGCCTGTCCCTTGTCTCCTCATACATCTTCATGGGGCTAATTTTAAACACTGGACCTCTTTCTTCTAAATTCCATTGCTGGTTTTCTCATGCATATTTGTTATTCAGTAAATGAAACAGGGAACTTCTGAAAATTTGTGTGAGTTGTATTTGTATTTGTTAAGGTGGGTAGGTAATGGCTCTGGAAGTTTTCCCACAGGGTTATTTTGGTCCTGGTCCTCAGGAGCAGAGCTGCTGGCAGGGCTGGGCTGCGCCGGGGCGCCTGGTGGTTTGTGGTACACACACAGGCTCTGCAGCAGACCCTGGGCTTCATCTTTCACTTGAGATTGTGCCAGCATTTAAGCTCTGCAATGAAAGAAAGTGCAAAAACCCTTCTCCACACACATGGTAGTAATACTTTAAGTATATTTATAGAAAGGGCTGGTATTTTTTCCTGTTGGTATTAAATTATGGTAAGAAGGATAGAAGTGTTACTACAACGCAGTTCTTCATCTCCTCAGAGCATTTATTCTCTGCTGTCTAACAACCTGGTGTGATACTGAGGTTGTATGGTAATTTTTGGATCGTTGCTCTCCTGTGGTCTAGGCACAGGTCTTGGAAACCCCTCTGTACCACCATATTGCTCCACCTGAGGGATTATTAGTGGCGTTTGTGTGTTTGTTGGACACAGGTTTGAGAGTTGTGTGGGGCTAAGGCTGAACATCAGAGGTAAGACTTTTGGACTGATCCTGGATGGACTTGAGCAGAGCCAAGCCTTGAGACCAGGTGCTTTGCACTGCCTCCACAGCAGAAGAGAATAGTAGGAGCAAGCTCAGCTCTTCTGCCAGTGTATTAGTGCTTTAATTTTTAGTAATTTCTCCAAGAATCAGCTGTTCATACTTTTCCCCCCTGTGCAATAGCTGAATTTTTAAAAGCAGAGGCTTGATTTCTTGCAAGCTGTGTTTTCTGTGGTTTTGTTAATTTAATCAGTATAGAGGTGTGTGTGTATATACGTGTGGTCACCTGACCAAAAATAAATGCTGTCAGAGCTTTTGCTCCTGTATTCAGGGCATAAAAACTGGCAGTGCTTTGAGCAGTTCAGGCAGCCTTCACACTGATGTCTAGAAAAATCCAACCAATTGTTCCTTCAAAAAGCCACCTTTCTTTTCGAGCAACTCAGACATGCATTCAGATATATAATACAGGCAGCAGAACTGAGCTGAAATTAATCCAGTCTGTAGTTCATACAGCGACAAAATGTCTGGAAAACTTCGTAGCAGGTTGCCCCAAGATGGCACTCTGTGTGCATGTCACGTTAAAATAATCTTATGGTTCTGAAAGGCCATCTTTATGCACTGCATATGTCTCTTCCTGGGGAGGTAAGGTGTAGGCCAGAGGTGACAGGCATGGAGCAAGTATTGTCACACAGCCCTTGAGTGACAGTCAGTGAGGGCATCAAGAGCATTGTCAGAGGTGATGCAGGCAGAGATAGGAGGATCACAGCAGAAAGGGAACTAGTGGTTTGTGACCAGAACATGACCTAATCTGTTTTTGTCCTTTTACATGTTTTTTTTGTATTGATAAGGTGGTGTAATTCCCAGATATGCATAATATTTCATGCAATTGTTTTGCTATCCCTTTATCTCCTCCTATGCAGGGTACAATCCTTTGACTGGGAAGGGAGTCATGCCCTAAGCAAAATCTGACTGCTGAGGAAGCAGTGTTTCCAAAGGGTAGGTCCAAAATAATAAAATAACTTCCTCTTCTTTTGTTAGTGGAAAAAGTGCTGAACTATTAAAAAAAAAAGACAGGATAGAAGGGAAAAGATGGTACCTTAACTTTAGGTTAGAAATCGTAGGATCATAGATTGGCTTCAGTTGGAATGGACCTTAAAAATCATCTCATTCCAACCCCTCTGCTATAGGCAGGGACACCTTTCCTTAGAGCAGGTTGCTCAAGGCCCCGTCCAGTCTGGCCTTGGACACTTCCAGGGATGGAGCATGCACAACTTCTGTGGGCAGCCTGTGCCAGGTGCCTCACCACTCACACTGTAGTATTTTTCCCTGAAACCTAATTTAAACTAAGTCTTTTCTTTCAGTTTCAACCCATTTCCATTGTCCTGTCATTCCAGGCTGTTGTAAATAATCCCCCTCCATCCTTCTTGTTGGCTCCCTTCAGGTACTGGAAGGCCACAGCTAGGTCAGCCTGAAACGTTCTCCTTTCCAGGCTGAAAAACCCCAATTCTCTCAGCCTTTCCTCACAGCCAAGGTGCTCCATCCCTCTGATCATCTTGGTGGCCTCCTCTGGGCTCACTCCAGCAGGTCCCTGTCCCTCCTGTGCTGGGAGCCCAGGCTGGATGCAGTGCTCCAGGTGGGTCTCAGCAGAGCAGAGCAGAGGGGCAGAATCCCCTCCCTCCGCTGCTGCCCACGGGGCTCTGGATGCAGCCCTGGAAACATTAGGTTAAATTTTGGAAATTCTTAAGCCCAAGGGGATTAGCCAAATGTATATTTTAATGAATAGAAGATTGTCAAACATGTTTAACTTTGTTTGGTGTCTTAGGTAGCACGTGAGGGACTTTTTCTTTTTCTCCTTGTAGAGCAATCTTTATGATTCTGCTTTAATGATTTTTCTTGTCTATCCAAAAAACTGGAAAAGAAAATTTTAAAATAATTAAAGTTTTCTCCTTATCCAGTTTCTCTGTAGCTGTCATTTATAATTCTTTAATGATGTACATGCTTTGAATAAACCATGTATTTCAAAATGACTTGTAGAAGGAAAAAATCCTTTCACACTTTTGCATTGTATTTTTATAATAACTTTTATCAACCTCTGAGTGAAAATTTGTCTCCATTTTGAAACTTTCTGTAATGGACTTAGATAAAATCTAATTCTGCACTTCACATACTCCATTTGCCAAACAGAGCCTTCATTTAATTAATTCCAATAAGTGGGTCTTGCAGGGAAAGGAGTAATTTACAGGAAGCTCTTGGCCCTGAACCCCCTCAAAAGCGACTGGCAAATTAGGCATGGCACAGGCACGTGGAAATGGGTGACATTTCCTCCATGTGGGTGGGAGATGAAACCTTGAGTGGCAGGATGTTTTCTGGAGCACAGGGATGTCACTCAGCAGTGCTGCTGCCCTCTGAGCTCGCTCAGGTGCTCAGCCCCCGCTGCCTTGGCGTGTCACCCGCAGGACGTGCCTGCGCTGATGCAGACGCTGCTTGTGCTGCTCCACAGCCTTGACAGCGCTCACTAACCTGGGCTTGATGTGGTATGACAAGACACCAACTTCTGCTCTGGCAGCGAGGCTGTTCACGTGCAGTGCAGTCTGCCAGGGTCTCCCAGGACGTGCGAGCCGTGTCCCTGCGAAATGGCCTTGTGCAGTTAAGTGGAGCACGCTGTCTGAGATGAAAGTCAAATTTCAGAGCAGGCTTGTTTCCCTCCGCTCCCTCTCCCTCCACCAGTGCCCCTTTCACCACCACAACGGGATGTCTTCCTGCTTCCCTGTTGCTCCCCAAAATACACAAGCCTTCCTTCCTGCGTGGTGTAACTAATCTGGTTTGCTGACTGAGATCTGCCGGGGCCTTTAAAGTGATGCCAGCTGCTATGTACTCAGTCTAGCATGGCAGCATTTCAGAGTGAAGCTAAACATCCAAATCCAATAAGCAAGGAAATAACCATAAAGAAGAAGCCCTGGTTTCCATTCTGTCCGTCAGCTCTCTGCCTGATGGGGCAGCTTTGCACTAAAAGTTGGCCAGGGACCATATGTTAGAAGTATGAAGACCTCTTTTTTTCCTACTTTCTTCCTCTTTAAGCTCAAATCTATGAAGAGATGCATTTTTTTAAATCCTGTAGGAAAATCACATTATTTCAGGGATGAGCTCTCAGGCAGTTTGGATTCCTTTTTCTCTCTGTTGGGATTAGCAAACAGCAGCAAAACTCACACTTCTCTTCCTAAATCCCCATTCAAAATGGAAGGGAGGTTACCCAAGCTCAGGTTTTGTTCTTTTTAGGTTTAACTGAAAGTGAGTTTCAGTGGGGGGTTGTGATCCTGTAAGGTGCTGGCTTTCATGAAAATTAGCAGAACAATTTTGTGAAAAATATTTGCATTTCAAGCGACTGCAGATCAGTAAGACTTTTATGGTGAAAAAGACTTTTATGGTTTTGTGAAGAAAACAGGGTAGATGATTTCTTGTTTGTTAAGTTTGTAGAGAGAAGATGACTTTTCAAAAAAGCTCTAAAGAATCCCCAAAACTACAGAACATCATGTAGGGGAACAGGATATGACAAAAACCCAGAGTAATGGAGGAAGCCATCCATAGTGCCAGAATGGGTCCTGGAAGCAGGGGGATGCTTGCTTTTGGAGAGGAATGGAATGGATGCTGGAAGCTCTGTGGCTCTCTAAAATGGCAGAGTGATGTTCTCTTCTGGCAGAGCATTCCAAGAGAAAAGTGTTCTTATATGATTTCATCAGGCCAATTTAAACTTTTATTTTATTTTTATTGTACAAAACAAATAAAGAAATTCATCAGTGTAGGGAGGATTAAGAGTGGATAATCCATTTTTGCGACTCATTCTGATAAGAAAGAGCTCATCAACTCCCTGTAGCCTTGCATCTGAAGACAGTTGCTGACAGATTGCACGAAACATGTCCCTGCATTTTTAGGACCCCGACACAGCATCTTGCAGGCAGATAAAACCAAATAAAATCTGACAAACCATCTTTGTACTGGAGAATGAGAACAAAAATGCAGATACTTTCTGTTAGAGAATTTGAATGTGAAGCTATGAAGAAGTGCATTGAGCTATAACTTAAACTCCTTAAATGTTCTCTTGTACATGAAGGATCTTAGTTAATTAAAAGTTATTGCATAACTGCTGCTGGGGAGTGAAAAGTTTATTTTTAATTATACTGCCTTACATAATGGTTACACGATGACAGAGGCAGCATGATGAAATGAAAGCAATTTCAGTATACTTTTTTAATACAGTGAAATTAAAAAGTGAGCTGTTGATGCATTAATTCATCCTTGACTTGTCCCTGGATCTCTTTCATGATCTCGGCTTCAGCACTCAGTTTTTGAGGACAGTATCTGTTTGTTCTGTACTTGTACAGCCCACGGCTGCGATGACGACTTCTTGAGCATGGTATTCATCAAGATAATAAATAATCTTGTCCACTTTCAGCTTCTCCTTTGATCTTGGAATGTTTTGGCCAGCAGACTGGTACACATGCATCTGTAACTAATATGCCAACAAATCACATCTATAATTTATCGTAATTGTGGAAAACCTGTTTCAGCTGGATGATTTCTTAATTTATTTAACTCTGGTTATAGAACTGTATCTTCTGCCTTGACACAAAGAACTGTTGGCTTTAAAAGCTGAACATGCAACAGGACAATTAAGTATGTTTTTTTTTAACCAGAGACAGCATCTACAGAAATGTTGCAAACACAGAAGGGGAAAGTGAGATGGAGGGGAACTGAGTATTTGTGTGTAACGTAAGTAAAAGAGAAACTTGTTTACTGTCTAACTTAAAAATATCTCTTATGAACTACTCCCTTCCCTCTTTGAAGTCTCTGTGTGCCTCGTCAGTGTTTGTCAGCATTGGAGGGGTATCACTGTGGGGCTTTGGGTCATGAGGAGAACTTGCCTTGCTTCTGCATGCTCAGGGATGGGGCTGCTGGAGGCAGCCAGGCTGTGCTCCATCATACAGCCCCTGTGCGGGACCTTGATGGCCGAAATGTTGTGTCCTGAAGTGTGATGTTCAATTTCTCTAAACAAAATACTTATCTGCAGGAGCCACCACCAGCTGATCAGGCTGAACAAAAAAAAACCAGACAGGAAAACCTCAATTTACAGAGTGGTCCTGGGCTGACCCTTGTTAGTCTTTAAAAGGCTTGTTTCTAGCCATGACCAAACTACTGTCCATTTACTTTTGCTTTGACAAGCACCTTTCCTACAAAAGGACTGATGATGATGATGATGATTATTGTTGAGCTGGCCTATATTGTGTAGGGTTTTTAAGCTAAGTTATGACAAACACCATAATATAATAGCTCCAAGGAAATCTGGTGTGAGACTCCTCTGGTTCATGGCCTTGGCCTGCCCTTCACCCTCTTCAAATTCTGTAATTTCTGGAAGTACCTAAGACTTTTTTGAGTTATAGAGGAAAAGCTGGAATTGATTTACCACCTGACTTAGTGGGGCTTCCCACAGAAACTTATGGCTGTTGAATATTTCTGACAAAGTCTTGTCACAGGTTTAGAGCTTGCTTTGTGAATGCATTTATTAATTAATGTCTGCCTCTCTTTCATGGCTTTGAGTATTATTTTTTTAAATGGAAGCTATCACAAAGGGCTTAATTGCAGTGATTTTTAAATTATTTTGTCTTAGCAGTATTTGTCAGGGAAAAAGCATATGAAATTGAATGGATGTAAAAATTAATAACATCAGATCCTTTCAATAAAAGGGAATTAATGCAACGAATATATGCAATATCAGGTTGTATCTATGGAGTCAGATATGCAGAGATCCCTGTCTGAGGTACATGAAATAATGAATTTAGAGGGAATGACAATATTGTCTGTTGTTGATGTTACAATACGCTTTCATCCTGTTGTTTGGTGGGGTGGTTAACACTCAGGGGTACCATGTGCCTGGTGTTATCAGGCATCTGTATGAACAGCAGGCTTGTGCACTGCACTTCCCTTTCATGCTTGTCCATGTATCTTCAATTGTCATCTAAGTATAAAGCCCAAAACTCAATAATTTGATTGTTCATTTGTAAGCTTCTTATGTAAGTATGTGCTTCTTATGTCCTTTAGAAGGGCTTAATTAAACTCTTTTTTGATAGCTGGAGAAAGTAGGACAGGAAGGCAGGATGTCAAGTGACTCTCCAAACCAGTCTGATCTCCCATGACTAGGATAGGTCCTGGAAACTCTGGACTGGGATTAAGATGCCTGCATGATTTTGAATGCTAGAATCCTGCATCTTTGTTTTGGCAAATATCAGGGATATATTGCATATTGTTTATCATAATTTTTCTTAAATATTAGTGGGGAGTGTGTGCCCATTGTGAAACTGAAAGAAGAGGCTTAATGGAGAAGCACTGAGGCCAGAGATGGTCCTGGCGTTGGGGGTAGGACTTGATGGATGGAATGGTTCAGCTCCACATCCTCAAACTCCAGAAATATTCTGCCTGGGGAAGGCACAGAAAGGAGCTGCAGGAAGCAGCAAATAACCCCATCTGTACCCTGCATTTGGGTATATGGTGTAGGATGCAGCATTTAGACATTACAGCATGGGGATGCAATAAAAGACTGCAAAGAGCAAATACTGCTGAGCCCTGACAAACCTCATCAGTTGGCCAGCACACCATCACCTCCTCAGAGGCACTTTGCCTTTTCTTTGTTAATTAGATGCAAGAAAAAAGTAAGTCTCTGTTTTAAACACTGGCTTACTGAGCTCAGCCTTGAAAATTGAAATCTGTCTGTGACTGGGAATTGTTGGCTTCTGCTCCGTGGTTCTCTGGGGAAGAGCTGCTCACTCTCACAGCTGGTTTCCCTGGGGTTTGGCTGAAAATCCCCTGCTGCTGCCTCCTTGTGCCTGTGTATCCCAGGGATGGGAGGCAGTCGGTGTCCTGCTTCTTTGCTGCCATTTTCACATGGGAGGCTTGTAAGTTTTGGATGAACTAGAAACCAAGACAAGATAGAACTTAGATTCATTTGAGAGGGTGTTTGTTTGTTTGTTTGTTTTTGGGTTGGTTTTTTCTTTTTTTTTTTTTGGTGGGGAGGGCAGTGACCACTGATTTACTGATTTGTTTTTCTAACTTGGGAGTTTCCACCCCCCAAAAATGTAACCAGAAAGGAGGCGGCATCACTTGGCAAAGGAACATTTAGGTTAAGTTTCGTTTTGCCGGAAATGTTTTTCCTTAGTTGTTAGAAACAGATTGGGGTTTTTGACAGCACAATGTGGTGTCCAGCCCATGTGTGGGTGGCAGGGAATACTTTGTAGGGGGGTGCCAGATGTTTTCCTCTGCCTCAGGGGAATATCTTTGAAAATACTCACCCTTCTGGTGAGATCTGCTGCTGTACAAACTGCAGAAACTTAGAGGGACCCCAAACATCTGTGCTGCCTGTGAACACTGAACTGGTGCTCTTGTACATCCAGAGCTCAGTAGGAAGCCAGGGGATCTTCTGTCTTGATTTGAAGCTCCGTGACCAGACACATCTCTGACTCATCATCTCCAGTGCACCGCTACTGCAAATTATTTGAATTTCCTGTGAGTCTGTAACCAAGGTAATGGCACTCGTTGTCACTGGTGGAGCTAGCTGTCCTGTTTCCCTCATGGATTTTCTTTCTGATGGTACTTTGGGAATGGTTGTCTCTGGCTGAATGACACGATCTCTGTTTTGCTTGGTGATTGAACGTGTGTGCTTTGCTCTTGAAATCAGAGCTGAAACTTTTCTTCCACTGATGTCTGTTTTACCCATGCCTAGCTGATGTTAGACGGGTGTTGATTGTGACTCTGTGAATATCTGTTTTCCTGCACTGTGCTTTGGGGTCAGTATAGAAAAAAAATGTCTGTGTTCTTAGAGAGAGCACAGCGTTCTGTGCGAGTGCTTTCAGCCTTGCAGGGATTTGTGTCTCTCTTCTTATGGGTGTCTATTTTTGTTTTGGGGAGATGTGTGGACCAGAAAGTCAACAAAATGTAGGTCTAGAGGGATACTGGGAGTTGTGTAATCCAGCTGCCCATCCTAGAATAGAACAATATCCTTAGGCCATCCCTGATGGATGGGTCCTAGCTTATTTAGCCTATTCTTCAAAAAACCTAAGGCAAAGTCATCTTCTACTAGCTTGTTCCACTGCCCTGTCCTTGCAGTTTTTTCTAATGTGTAGCCTAGATACTCCTTGTTGGCAATTAAGCTGATTAATTTTTGGTTTACTCTCAATGGACATATAGTTCAATTGACTGCTCTCTTTTTTGCAGCCTTACACAGCTTTGAAGAGTTACTGTGTTCAGACCTCTCTGAGCATACACACATTCTTTTCTTTGAGCCTTTCAACTGTGGGACACCCACCCCTGCAGTAAAATATCTAAAATCTGGAATATTTCTCTTGGTCACCTACTAGGTTGTCTGGGAATCTTTCTTACTGTATGCAGTGGAGATGATTCATGGAAAAATGCTGGTTATAATCTGTCATGGCTATCTTTATTTCTAAGAAGTTTCTTTTTGAACCTCTTTTTAAAGATAACTTTACCAGATATGAGTACATGTAAGCAAAAAAAAAAAATCTTCTTTAACACAAAATATTATTGAAGTTTGTTTTTATACAGCAGCAATTTAAATTCTTCTTTCTTCCTTTCAAAATATAGGATAGAAAGATTTAGTGAATCGTGGGCATTTTTTCTTCCTTCTTACCCCAAAACTCTGCTGCAAAAATTGTGCATCTTCCAGAATACCACAGAGCAATTTTGTAAATGTGGGGGCAACCAGAGCTTGAGTTGCTTTGTGGATTTGACTGACTTCAGACTGAAGTCTTCTTGCAGCTGAATATTTGACTGTGTGGGAGGGTTTTCTCCTAAAAGCAATCAAAAAACAGGGGGAAGAAAACACTAAGTAAATTATAGTTCCAAATTTATTCAACAGATCACAGTTTCCATACCATGGATACAGATTATATCACTAATATTTCCCACAAAGAAAGGAGGTAGTGCCACAGACCTTCAATTAATATTTCGCTTCAGCAAAATATTGTGATGTAGCTGTCCTGATTCTCAATATGTACAAAATCCGTGTGTTCCAAGCATTATTTTGCACTCTGCTTTAATTTCTTGGGAGGAGCGTTGCAGTGGAAACTGGTACTTAGTTTATAAAAAGCACAGTCGGTATCACTTGGAGGGATTTTTGTGCCATGTGATGTGGCGTGGTGTGTCCTCTCCTCAGATTATAGACAGCCAGAGTTAATTGCCAGTGTGATGCCAGGCTGCAGCCAGCTCCATGGCCTGGCCTCTTGGTCAGTTTCCCGTGCTACACACTCCAAAGTTTGTTCTACTATGAAAAATACTGTGTGAGCATCTGCCTGCCCAGGCTGCTGCTGCTGCTCCCCGTGGAGAGAGCTGGGCACTGGCGTGGAAGGATGTGCCAGTCCCTCGTGGGTGCCCGTGTCAACAGGCTGGAAACACTGAGCAGCCATGCAGGGAGGAGCAAAGGCTCTGGGTCTGACCATCACAAAAGTGTGCAGGCTGGAGCTACTCCTCCAGCTAAGACAGGTTTTAGTGTTTTGGGTGTAACAAAGCAAAGCCTAACTTAAGGATCTGCATCTGAAGAGGGCAAGAGATTTTCTTTTTCCTTTTTCAACCACTTTTCTGCAAAACATTCTAAGTGCTTTATTGCAGACAATAAGTGTGTTGTTGAAGAAAGTTGATAGGCACTGCCTGGGCTTGACACAAGTGCCTGTGAGAGCAAGACAGTGGGTGTAATGGCTTACATGCAGAGAATAAGATAGCTGCATCTGAGACAAAGTGCTTTGTATGCTAGGACTTCTGCTGCCCACAGATGCTGGGAGAAAGCTTCATAACAGCTGGAGTGCTCACAGTTTTGTGTGAAGGCTTCTGTTATCTGTAAGGGCTGAACTCTGGATAGTAAAACCAAAAACCCCACAATATTTATCAAGGGGCGCTTGGTGCTTCTGCTTAGCTTTGCATTGCCATCTCTTTAGAAATGTGAAATTCTACTGTGATTCTAATCAGGGTGGGGTTTGTTTGTTTTTTTTTTTTTCTACCTCTACCTGTTTCCATCACCATCACATTATGGATTCTACCAGGGGCAGATGGTCATCAAATCACCATCACATTCCTGCCTGTGCAGCAGTGCACCTTTCTCTGTGTCAGAATCCCATGGGAGATGTTTTGCATGCATGCAGCTCATTTAGGAAAGTACTTGGAACTTGCAGACCTACCGGGAATTGAATTTTATTTTCTCTCCCATGGTAACCACCAGTTTTTGCTCAGCATGAATGGCTGTCTTTCATGAGAAGACACATTTTTAATGGAGAAATAACTGGTAAAAAAAAGCAGAGCTGCCATGCATTTAGAGACAAGATGTGTCTTAACTAAATAATTACTTCTAGAAAAGTTGTTTAGTCAAGCTTGTACCCAGCTGCCTTTACGCTGGCCAGCAATAGCCTCCCACCAAACCACAGGACTCTGCCTGGAATTTGTTTTCTTAAGAAGTAATCCTTGCAAATGCTCATCTCAAATTGCAATTTTCTCTTTCTCCAGTTTCCCTGATTTAGCTAAATCCAGGTATCCTTGATATCCCTTGCCTGCTATATCTTCCCTGTGCCTCAGCCAATTCCCTACACTCTAATCTTTAATCCTTAGGTTGGTTTTTTCTTTAGCCTGTTTTGCATTAGTTAATCTAGGTTTTGCATTAGTTAATCTAGGTTTTGCACATGCCTAGTTTATCTTGCAACACCATGGGTTGCCCACTGATGGTCACCTTCTCCACCAGTGCAAAGCCACCTCTGCAGCTTTTCTTGCTGGCACAGGGAACATGCTGTTAGGAGTGCAGCAGTGACTGTGAGGACTGTAGACTGTAGACTGGCACAATTTAGGAGAGGTCAGAAATTCTCCCAGAACTGAGTTGGGAAATTGGTTGGATTGAAGCTGGCACAGTAAAGCATCCAGCCTTTGAGCAGGGGCTCTGCCCAGGGCAGCTGTGTAATCCTTAAGATGTTTCCTTCGTTTCTGTGTTGATATATAATATTTTCGGCTAGTGTCCAGGCAGCCCACCAAATTCTGTTAACAGTCTGATCCTAAGGGGATTAGCTAATGACTTTCCATACTGATTGGGTAATGACTTTTTGGAAAGTGAGAACTCAGCAGAAAACAATCCTGGCAATTACAGTCTGCTCATGTCAATACTGCAAGTGTTGCAGAGCAGTTCCATTAATAAAATGGCTTAACTTCTCAAATTAAGTCTGTGTCTGTCTCACTAACCTCCCTACAGAGTCTCCTTTTCTTGTCTGATAGAGGAATACCTTTTGTGCTCCAGACTCTTTGGGGGTGAGAGTGGTTGTAATGTCCCTGAACAGGTTCTTATTCTGTCTGCTACAAAAGCTTTTGGTGGCATGCCCTGGATCCTGTTGGCATTTCAGGTGCAGCCCAGCCCTGTGGGCTGGTGGTACACTTGTGCTCCCCAGGCAGCATAGGTTTGTCCCCTCCTTTGCACCAGGAGAGATACTCAGTATGCTACTGAAAACAGCCAAAAAGCTTTCCTGAATTTGGAGGAGAAGACAGGATTTCAGACATCCAAATATAGTATAGGCATCACTGGGGACATAAATGCACTTTTGAAATGTATGGTAAAGAGGGGAAGTCTCTAAGCACATCCCTGAATGAAGGTTTGGGAACAAGGGGAGAAATAGTTGCATATGTAAACACTCAGTTCAGAACAGGTCAAAAAGAGGGCAAGTTTGCAACCAGCATTCTGATAGTTCCTCCAGAAAGGTGGAGCATAATTTCACATTGACCCTTAGGGTATGCAAAGAAGCACAATTATGCTATAAGAACAACTCAAAAGAGAAATAAAATATATCCAAGAAGGGTCTTCAACTATACCAACACTTAAGTCTGTTCCCACTGGAGACAAGAAAGGGTGTGCAGCACAATCTTCCCAGTACTTGCAGTAATTTTTACTTTTTCTAAGCACTCATTTTGCCAACAAGACAACAGTTTAAAGATGTGTTAGCAGCTGCATCTGCAACTGGATCCTTCAGCCATTGTTATGCATAATTACTCACTGTTTTATCAATTCTGTTATGCTCCCAGTAGTCTAGTTTGAGAGCCAAAGCACATCACTAAGATGTCTGCTTGGGTCCCATTAGAGGCACTGAAACTTGGCTGACTAACTGCTTTGTGCTGTTTGTTTTACCCTCACTGCTTGATGCTTGATGTAAAAATCAAATAAACCCTTCCAGCCTGTAAATGGGATGGCAAAGCTCATAGGTAACAAGAGTGGCCTGCATGCCACTGTTTGCTTTCTGATACATGGAGTTTATAACATACATCTTTAGCAAATAGTTAGGAAGAGGAAAAACTGTAGATAAGCGGTTTATTGGAACTAAATGTGGCTGCTCCACTCTCTTCCAGCTACTGTTAGACACAGTCTTAAGCAGTGTTGGTAGCTTCGTTGTAAAGAGCAGCTTAATATTGGATGTGTTGGTATATCCTGATGGTGAGTACAGAGAAATCTTATGCTTGTTTTCACTGGTACATATTGCTTTGGAGATTTTCTTGTGCTATATGCAGCTCACCTCTCCCATAGCTGCTTGCCTCCTCCTTCCCCACTGTTGCTGACTTGCTTCCCTGACGAGAATAATGCCTATCCCAGGTTTCAAAGGAAATCTAGGCAGTGAAATGCAGTTACATTTCTTCTTTATTTTGGCAACCATGCTTTTTCCACTCATCTTCACTGTAGTGCAAAAGTCAATAGTTTTTAATGAAAACTAATTTTTCCTCCTTCTGTTCCACCAGAAAAATTTGAAAAATACAATGACAGATCTTTTTCTGGAAACCAAATATGATATGAATCAAGCATGCACACCCAGGAGATTATAATGCAAAGTGATTTGCAGCCTCTGAGTGTAGTGGCCATTGCCAGCTGTTGGCCACAATAGCATGCTATTGTATGCCCTCGTTGCCACTGTCATCTCCAGTGATGCTATGAATGGTGCCAAGTGCATCCCTCACACCCTGCCTCGGAGTGGGGGGACACCCCTCTTAGCTGTCCCCAAGAACAAGTCCCCATCACTGCCGCTCATATTCCTGTGGTGCTGAGCAGAGATGCCTCCCAGGCTATCCCTTTCCCTGTGCTCTTTGTCACTGCTTTTGTCCTTTGCTGGTTCAGGGCAGGCCCTGCTGGCTCTTGGCTTTCACACAGTGTTGTGTGTATTCCTCCAGCTGGTGCAGTTGTGTGCCTCTCTGCCTCTTGCATTTTTTCACAGGCTGAGTCATCACCACTGCTCCTGAGCGCTTCTGCACCTTCAGCATCTTGAATCTTGGTCTAAATCTTACTGCTTGGGCCAGTTCCTGGTATTTTCCTTCATTGTCCTGATTTTGCAGATTATAAATTTAAATGAAGAGGGCTCTGATTTTCCACTCTATGCTGCTCCCGGGCCCCTGTTGCATAGTAAGCGACCAGCTGACAAACACTGTATGTAACATCATGCATATTCCTGCTGACATTGTTGACAGCAGAGCTCATGCATAAAAAAATTTATGCCATAAAGCATAGGTAGCTCTGCAGACTTCTGCTCTATTTAATGCCCAAGTCAGAATATTGGTCAAAGCTTCTATAAGAACGAGAGATGACATTTCCCCATCTGCTCGTGTGAGGGGAGGAGTTTGTTCTTTGAAAAGTAGAATAACTGTTAGAAGACAAATAAGCAGGCTAAACTGCAATATGCTTCAGGAGTAATTGCTCCTGAGTTGGAAATGTGTTCAGTGAACAGGGGCTGTGCAGCAACGCTGTTGAGAACAGGTGTGAAAGCTTTTTAATGCTGCTGGCAAAGCAGAATGGTGCTTCTTTTTAACCACAAAGTAAAATAAGAGAAGGATTTCATAATAATTTTGAAATAACGATTAAGAGGAAAGTTTTTATGCTTCTTATTTAACCTATCTTCTGAACCATTAACATTTATTAAACCAGAGACTGAAGGATGGGGTCTTACAGATATCACGGTCCTGTTCTATGTAGTAGCCTTTCTGCTGGTTTTTGGCAAATCATATAATTGTAAGATAGGCTGGGTTCTCTAAAGGGAATCTAGTTCCAACCCACCTGCCATGGGCAGGGTCACCTTTCACTAGATCAAGTTGCTCACAGCCCCAGTCTTACTTTGAATGTTTCCAGGGATGCGACATCTACCACTTCTCTGAGCAACCTGTGCCACTGTCATCATAGCAAAAATTATTTCTTACATCTGGTCTCAGTCTACACTCGTTTGGTTTAAAGTCTCTACCAATTGTCCTGTCACTACAGGCCCTACTAATAAGTCTGTCCCCATCTTTTTAACAAGCTCCCCTTTATTGAAAAGCCACAATAAGGTCTCCCTGGAGTCTTCTCCAGGCTGAACAGTCCCATCTCCCTCAGTCTACCCTCACAGCAGAGGTGCTCTAGCTCTCTGATTGTTTTCACTGCCCTCCTCTAGACTTACTCCAGCAGGTCCCTGTCCCTCCTGTGCTGGGAGCCCAGGCTGGATGCAGTGCTCCAGGTGGGTCTCAGCAGAGCAGAGCAGAGGGGCAGAATCCCCTCCCTCCCCTGCTGCCCACGGGGCTCTGGATGCAGCCCAGGACACGTTTGGCTCTCTGGGCTGTGAGTGCCATGGCCGGGGCTTGTGCAGCCTCTCACCCACCAGCACCCCCAAACCCTTCTGGGCAGGGCTGCTCTGGGTCTGTTCATGCCCAGCCTGTGCTGATTCCAGGGATTGTCCCAGCCCAGGTGCAGCACCAGCACTTGGCCTTGAACCTCATGATGTTCCCATGGGCCGCTCCATGAGCTTGTCCAGGTCCCTCTGGATGCCATCCTGTCCTTCAGGTGTGTCATCAGTACCACTCAGCTTGGTGTCATCCGCAAACTTGCTAAGGGTGTCCTTGATCTCACTGTCCATGCTGTCAATGACAATATTAAATAGTCCTGGTCCTAGTACAGGCCCCTGAGAGACACCACTCACCGCTGATCTCTGTTTTGACAGTGAGCTGTTTATCCATTGCAAGATGTGTCTTCATGGCAAGAGCTGCCTCTCAGTTTGCTGAACCACCCTCCTATGTTCAGGGAGCAGGATCTGCAGGCACGTCACCATTCAGCATCAGCACTTCCTGCCACTGACCAGTGATGAGACTGTTCACCCAGTTCCCTCCTTTCCATGCAAGGCCTCTCCCACTCTGAGGGCACCATCACCCAAGCGGACAGAATTGTGATGGTGCTTTCAGTGTTGAAGGTTCTCTTCTCTACTGCGCCTCAGTGTTCAGTGCCACAGGGAGCTGCAGCCCAGGTCTTGCCCTCACCTGCCTTGCAGAGCTATCTGTGCCAAACATCACAGGTATCTGATGTGAAATAGAAAATGTTAATGGAAACTATCCAAAAGGCAGGTGGCCAGGATATAATCCCCTCCCTGTGAGTGATTTGAAACCAGTGTAACAAATATGTCATATTGCCTCTTGAGATGCCCTATTCACTATATTTGTAGGAGAAAGACTAAGTTTAAACTAAGTTTCCTGTTGCTCCACTTATGCTAACAACATTCCCAGATAGAACAATGTAGGAGGGTTGGGTTGTACACTTATTTACACATGAGTGAAAAACCACATGCACAAACATTTAGCATTTTATTTTTGTAAAGACAGGCAAAACTTGTTTTCTTTCCCTTTTTAAAAATTCAGATCTGCGCTTGAGTTTTCATGCATTTGTTACAATTTCTGGATTAGTGGTGTAAGTTAGAAATCCTTTGTTTCTCTACCTTTGCTGTCACTTGTTTGTTAGAATTTGATAATGCACGATGAAAGGCCTGTGGGTAATCTGGGCATTACAGCTGCCTTAGACCCCATGCAGTGTCAGTCCTATGCTGCCTCAGCTGAAGAATCTTAATCTTTTTACCTGAAGATGCTGAATGTGATTTAGTGAGAAGGTGTGGGCTGCACATCCTGTATCCCTGTCCACTTCTGCACTTGCGTGCTTCATGGCATCATGCCACTGGCTGCACAGAGGAGTTGTTGGTCAACCATCCATGACCACACCTTTCCACCCAGAGCAGATTCTTTCTAGGGGTTTGTTCAATGAGAGACACATGCTTGATGGTGGTGTTAACAGTAGGATTTAATATTTCCTAGTATCTAATGGCACTTTGTGCCAAGCTGTTTCAAAGGCACTCATAAAGACAATGGATCACAACCTGTTAGATCTGCAGAAGGGCTGTGCTGGTGAGCTGGGGTTAGTGGGTCCTCTGGGTATGCAGGCACCTGGCAGTGGTGTGTTTTTCAGCAGTAAATGTTCAAAGCAGGAATTTAAAGCATTCCAGTGCAGTGTTTCCTTCTGGGCAGAAGATATTTGTGCCGACCTGCCTCTGTGTGTCTGTGGACTGGTGTTTGTGCTGTCGAAATGCCAGCTGGCTCCGGGCACCCGCTCAGTCCTGTGCCGCGAACGCACAGGCGCCGTTTGGTTGGGGCCCATAAATAGCTTTTGTTCATTCATTGAAAATGCAGTAATTATAAACATGCTAGTTTAATAACTGTGTTTAATTAATGGTGGGTTAGTAAACGATGCGTGGAGAGGAGGTTAAAATTTACTAAAGGCTATTGCTGTGTAGCTCTTAATTGAATTAAGCGTGTATTAAACTGGGCCTCTTTCCTGTCCCTGGAGAAACAGGCTGGGTGCACTGGAGCGTATGGATGCTATTGATTTCAGAAAGTTCTGGCTAAAGGCAGTACAAAAATGCTCTATGGCCAAAGTCCACATCCTTCTGCATATGTAATAAGGCCAAGGCAGTGTTAGCACAAAACGATAGAGAGCATGATGTTTACTTAAGGAATTAATATACCTGATATTATTATCACAAGTCATTTCCCAAGAAGGCCTAGTGAAAAAAAAATTTCCGTAGACTCACAATTTTAGCCTTATTTTGGAATTGTTAGCTCTTTAATAGTTTTTATATAGGAGAAAAGGTTGTCCTGTGTCTGGTTTCTCTGTGTATATGTAAAAGCATATAAACACTTAAACACAGTGTCAAAAAATCTGAAGGAAAATATCAACAGGTTTTTATTTTGTTTTTTTCCAGCCATCTGTGTCCAGCAAGGCTGTTTATAGCATAAGTAGTCCTCCAGGAAGGCTTGTGACACAGAGAATGAAGGCAAGAGCTGCCATGTGTTAGGCACGGCATCCTTGTGCCCTGTTTCTTTTAGAGAAATTCATGTCATGCTTGAAATGAGTCTCTATAAAACTTGTGTTCTTAGCACAAGAAAGTTGCATGCACATGTGGAATAAAGGCTGTCTCTGTATGCAAAGGGAAAAATTAAGGAGAAGCTGCAATTGAGTTTGCTGGGAGATTTGGACAAACACTACAGTTCAATGTAATGGAATAATTTTTTTTAAACTTTTGGATTAAAAGCTTCTAATGGAGTTTTTAATGTATTTTGTAGGTCAAGCGTTATATATTGCAAATGAATCTTTTCATGTTTCATGAGTATGTGTTCTCACTGTATTCATGTGCCTTCTAGCAGAGTCTTCCGGATGTTGTTTTGGCTTTGCATTACAACCTTTACAAGTAGTTCTCCTGGAACCAGCTAGAGTTTTATCCACATGGAAAACCAGGAGTTGGCTTTGGATTTTATTTTTTTTCCCCTCAAGATGAGTAACTTGCATACTGAGGAAAAAGCAGTTTGCGTGAACTCAATGGGTCAAGAGCCCAAATAAAAATTTTGCAGAGAGAGAACTTGCTGGTATTTTTTCACAGATCCACAGCATCAGGGCACAAGCTCTTTTCAGTGCTGTTGGATAACTGACTCAGAAAATGCAGACAGCTTGTATTTGACTGTTTTTTTCTTGTATTGCATAGGCTGCAGAATCAAAAATAATATATATAAAGTGACCATTAGGAGAAGGCTGGGAATGTCTCACTGACCATTTGACCAAGCCCTCAGTTACAGCATTTTTTCCAGAAAAATGGTGTTTTCTTCAAGTCCTCAGAAAAATTCTGTTTGAACTTAAAAGGGCGGATATTGTGCAGAATTTTTCTCCCATGTTTGTTAAAAACATTTTTTCTAGTTTTCTAGAAAAGTAGGTCACGCTAGGGTGCACTGTTCCTTTTTGTGTCTTACAGACAAAAATGTAATCACAGAAGGATGTTCTAATAAAGCAATTAACAGGGAGATTTGTAAAAATATTTGAGGAATGTCAGTTTTCCAGGAAGTCAGGCAGTTTGGGAAAGGACCAGACTTTTAAGAAACTGTAAGAATATCTGAAATGCTTGAACTGTCAACAAGAAAAAGCTAAGTAACTCAAAAAGTGATTTACAAAAACATGTAAAGAAATTTAGTGGGTTTGGAGGTCTGACAAAATTCAGGAAGCAGTGGGAGAAGTATTTAGTGACAATTTCTGAAGAAGGACAAGACAAGGGAGTATAGACATCATTAATTTTGGTGATGTTTGTGCCCTCTGGGTGCCGTTGGTCCTGGTGCTGCTCGTGCTGGGGTGAAGGGTGAAGTTTCCACCCATGTGAAGGCTCTATGAGTTTTCTAGCATGCCTGGATCTTGGGATGACACTTGTGCAAGGAGATCTGTTGTTCTCTGGAGGGCTCTGTGCAGCACCCACGTACTGGTTTTGTGGATGAAAGAGCTGCTTTAAATATCAGTACTGAGGTGTGTGACACTGTGGCACAGTAACACACTTCTGTTTGGGTTTGTGTTGTGAGTATTATGCCTCTGGTGTTTTCGTGAGAGAAATGTGCCTGGTGAGAACTAGAGCAAGCTAAAACTGCTAAAGCTTGCTTGCGTGGTAATGTTATCTCTTTCATGGGCTATTGCTCTCTCACAATATAATTTAGTTGAGTGTAAGTTGCTTCAAAGAAATCCTGCTGGTGTTGCTGCTTGTTACTCTACAACATTTGGGTTAAAATAGCAGGGAAAAAAGGGTGGCTTAGCTTTGATGTCTGATACTGTTAGGAGTGAGTTGCTCTTTCCTGCTTCAGAGGGCTTCTCACAGCTGTTGAGAGAAGTACTTAGCCCCAAAATGCAAGACTTGTATCCCCCAGGGCTGGTGGAGAAGAGGTTGTGAATAATTTGACTTGAAGTCAAGGTGGTGCTCGGTGGAGCAGGAAATTAGGAGTGCTATTTTTAAATGCTGAAGAACTTATTAAAAAGCAGTAATAGTTTTCATTAGACAAAGAGCTTTGAGTTTGGGAGTCTCATGATTTGAGGTACCATCATTCATCAAGTAAGTGTTTTTCTAAGAGTGCCAAGTAAATCTGTCTTTCTGGAAGGGTTGGTGACTATCAGGAGAATTAAGTAAGGGATGTGAAGCTTTTTGACATAAATCTTGGCATGCCAAGTATGTCTCTCTAAATTGGCAGCTGGTGTTGCCACACATTAGCATTTAGAATAAAATAAAAATGACAAATTTGTCTAATGTGAGAATAAAACTAACACAGGAATTCAGCTCAGTCTGTATCATTTGGTCCTCTCTCTCTCCTTTGCTCTGTGCTTGTGATTTTCCAAGAATTTTAAAGATGAGAAAGACACAAGCTTTCATACCGCCTCCCCTTCTAACACCAGGTGGAAAATGGCCCACGGACATAAGCTTGCAGCAAAAGGAGGGATAATTCAGATATTAGAGAAGAAAATTCTGACTGTAAGGGTTGGGGTCACTTAGCCAGAGAGGCTGGGGAATCCACACCAGTGGAGATTGTTGTGCAGGAATCTGCAGGGATGTGCCATCTCTGTCCAACACTACTTCAAGCAGGGAGGTTGAGCAGAGGCCCATTGAGGTACTTTGCAAACTAGGTTAGTGTGCCTTCTGTGACAGAAAAAGGTCAGGCAGCCTTTGAAGACAGGTATACTAGGTTAAAATCAAGAAAGCAGAAGTCTTACCTTCCTTTGTCCTTGCCCAAGACAGGAAAGTGTGTTAATGCAAAGAATATTTGACATTAAAAAATTATGTATAACCAGAGCAGAATAAGATCCAGATCCCCATGGCTGCAAAAAGTCGCTTTGATTTTTTTCCAGACCTTTGGGTTTCTTAGCAGCAAGTTCTCTGCCTAAGGGCTCTTCAGAAAATGGGTAGTCTGAAGCTGGCAGGTCTTGAGATTAATTTTATATTTTTCTGCTGAATGCAAGTCCGAGAAGACATGTAGTAATCGTGATAACACATTTACAGCTGCACTGGAATGCCCTGACCCTAAGCAGGTCATAAGCTTCAAAAAGTAACTGTTTTCTGTGATGTTAAAACAGCATTTATTCTTTGGCTTTGTAAGACTTTATAGTTCACTAGAGTGTGAACAAAAGCTCTCTGTTTGGTGCTTCAGGAAGATTTTTCTATTTATTACTGCCCAAGATATCTCTTGTCTCCAAGACAGATATGACTTTTGAGGTCTCATACTCTTCAGCACCTGGTTGTACATATTTGCATAGAACTGTAAATGAGATATTTTCTTCCACTCTTGAGTCACTCTTGTCCAACAAGTGCTATATACGTAAGTAAAATCAAAGATTTTTTTTTTAAACTCATTATTCAATGGAAAGCTGATTAATGAGACCTTGAAACCTAATATCCCCAAGAGACAGTTCACAGCACTGCATGCAACCTAGTTCATAGCAGGCAATAAAAATTAGAGGTGACTTGACAGTGAGCCATTATATTGTGTTTGGAGGGAAATTCAGGCTCAGGCACACAGAGGAGTTTGCACTGGGTAGCAATTCATACAGGTCAGCAGACCTGTGGTAACTGGGGCTCAGTGATTGCCTCTGACAGTCAACTAGAGGTCAAAACCAGGTTATTGTGGGGCTCCTGCCCTGCTCACTGCCAGGGCATGGTCCTAATCTTCCCTTTCACAAGCACTAATGCCTCTGTGGGCAGGTCTCCAGCCTGGCTGATTCCCTGGGGCAGTGGAAGGGGTACTGCCCCAGACCAGCTACCCTCGGAATCCTTGGGATGAGGGAGCATATGAGGACATAGTGCATTCCCAAACATGCAGCAAGGAGCTTGCTCAGCCGTGATGACTTGCTTGGGCTCTGAACTCTTTTTCTAGATAGATTGTCAGATTTTGAATTCCTCCTTTCTCACCACCCTCATGACAATAAATGTTTTGTGTAGCTTCCAAGACATAAAAAATTGCTTCTTGGTGCCAGATGAGGTTTGCTTCTACTCTAGTGACTTGCAAAGTAAGTCTGAAGTTTGCTGAGGCTGCTTATGGTTTTTAGAAACCATTGCTTTTAGCATGAGGAGTTTGGTTTCTAAAAGCCCTTTGAGGGGATTGAAAATTCTCCCTTCAGCCTCCCAAACCACTGCTGTAGTTCAGCTCATGACTGAACTGGTGAGGCTGTTCAGTCATGGAAAGTGGAGCAGGATAGGTTTTGATAGCAGCATCCCAAAGTAAAGATGGTAGGAAGGGAGGGTGGAAGAGGGCAGAGGAGGGAGAAGATGGAAAGACAGTGTCTCTTTTGTGTGTGTGTGAGAGAGAGAGAGAGAGAGAGAAGGAGAGAGGGAAGACTGGGTCTTTGCTGGAGGAAGAAAGCAAAACCCCTCTCTGAGGGTATGGTCCTGCTCTTGATTCACTGCATGCCAGTTGAAAAGGGCAGCCTGGCTGGATTTCTGTCTGCTGTCTTGAATAAATCTCTGCTCTCCAAAGCATTTACTGCCTTAAATGTATAGATTAGCATCACAGCTCACACTCCTGAGGTGTCTGAAGCAGAGGCAGACTGGTGACCACTCGCTTGATCTTCATTAAGGTGTATTTCAGTGGTTTTACCTGAGTGTAGTGGAGGTGTTCTGGGCTGTGACCAAGCTGTAGTCCCTTGTTTGTTGTCCTGCACTTCCAAGTTGAGGTCTGAGGAAAGGAGTTTCCACTCCTGCAAGTCCCTGCTGCCCTGAGGGGCTGGCCTGTGGGGTGCCTGGTGCCCTAATGAGCTATGGGCACATAGATAATGAGGCAGAATCGAAATCTCCCACACCTCAGTCCATCTTAAAATTATGAAGTGCAACATAATTTATCTGAGCAACCTTATTTTCAGTATTTTCTTCCCTCTTCCTCTCCAAGTGTTGTACTTCTGCTTTTGAAACTGCTCTGCTTTATATTTATCCCTTTCATATGACAGTCCAGAAAACTTGCATGCATCCTCTTTTTTTTTCCTAAGTACAATTAATTTTCAACTGAAGATTAGCAGTTTCAAAATGTAAACGTAAATATAAGAACATGGTGTTCCAATGCAAGAAAAGAAGTTGCGAGCAACCTGCCTATCCCCAGGAGAACTGCAAGGCTGGAAACCCCAGGGATGAGTAGCTGAGATGGGTTAAACAAGGGCTTAATTTTTTATTTGAAATATACTATTACCTGGTGTGTCAAGTCTATTCAAAATAATCCAAAATATCTCTTGGCAGATTATGGTTTTAAGAAATCTCATTTAATTCTGCTTCTTTCCTTAATGGATTTCTGTTACGGTTTGCACTTTTAGGCTTTCTGTAGAAGCAAGGCAAAATTTCCATCTGTGTGTTTTGTCTGTGGGGAATAGAGAGTTCATAAATTAGCTATTCTTTATGGGAAAGCCTGCAGTGGCAATTCCTTTGGGACATTGTTCCTCTCAAGGGGAAACATCTCCTTTTCAGGCTTGACTCCTGCAATGCATGTTGGGCTTTTTACATCGGGTTGAGGACTGGCACGATGAGGATGGGTGGTCATCAGCCTCATCTGCAAGAACACATCAGACACCCAAATTCTCCTGATTTTAAAGGCTGAGGGTAGGGAAAAAGGCAAAAGATGAGAAAATATTAGGGGATTTCTTAGTATAGTTCTCTGGAACCTTCACAGGAATTTAAATAGGATATTCCAGTGAATAAGTCTCTTTAAAATACTGGGTTTTCCCAGTGGGTGAGAATTCCAATTTTTTACTAACTCTACTTTATTGTATTTTTAAGGTTTTCCATCTTGAGACTGGGCATCTGGGTTCAGTTTTCATTTTATGGAAAAAAGAACTGGGACATTTAAATAATTCAAGGGAGAAATTATATGCACTCAGCAAACAGATGTCAAAGAAAAATGAAAGAAGCTTAAAATCTAGGCCCCCAAAGTCACTTCCATATATTTCCTTTTCAAAGAATCCATTTTTAATCAGCTTTTAGAAACAAAGTGCTGTGCTGACATATACATACTTACCCAGTGTTTCATCCTGGGACAGAACAAAGAAAGTGAAACCAAAGTTACAAACTATTGTATTATAATATGTTAAATAAATGCTATGATACCAAATTGTTCACCTGACAAAGCCCAGAGTTACAAGACTGTCGTGTTGTTGTTTTGCAGATGATGTGAAGATAACTGAATGAGTTTCTATGCTTTGTAACAACAGGAATTCATACAAAGGCTCTGGTGGCTGTGGTAAAATCAGAAACAGAATTAAAGAATACTACTTTTTTCCAGGAAATATGATCACTGTTCTAATTGTAATTTGTAATTATAATTTCTGATTTGCCTTTCATAGTCTTGTTCAGCACATTTTCCTATGGAATAATTTCAGGGGTGAAGTTTGGATTGTGGTGTGTCTCTGCCTCCCTGCACACAGCAGAGCTGTAGGATGGCTCCTGCCCTGGGTATCATCTAAACTGTCAGCCAAAATTTGAAGAAACACAGTAATCTGGAGAGAGTCTTGCATATTTTAATAGAATAATGGAAGAAAAGTAGGTGAAGACAGACAGAAGAGGACCTTGCCCTCCTGAGGTTGGTGTTGGAGGGGTCAGCCCAGCTGATTTTGAGGCTGCTGATAAAGCTGCTGTTGCCACACGGTTTCTTGGTGCTGCCACGTCATTAGTTTGCGTTTGAGTTTGAGGTGTTTCAGTCCTGGTTTAGCACCTGGGTGGAGCTGTGAGACAGTCTGATCTCCAGGGGCTGCAGGCTTGCCTGGGGCACCTGGGAGAGCAGGGACAGTGCAGGGTCTCCACCGTGCTTTCACCTCTCCCCTTGAGGAAATGCCTCCACATCGCTGTTTCCACTGGGCTTTGAGCCAGCTAAGGAAGATCTTTGAAGATGACTGAATAATCCAGTGAGGGACAGAGGCTGCTAGACCTCTCACTGGCACCTCTAAGTGCAGATCAGGTTCAGTGGAGCAAATCTTCCCCTGCCACTCACTGCCATCAGTGTGAAGGTGATTTCTGGCTTTGTCACCTCTCCTCCATTTTCATTTTGGTGGAGGGGATTGCTCAGGTTTTATGGGGTCTTTGTAAAGTTGTGTGTGACACCTTGCTCCTCCTCTCTTTATTCACCCTGCCCAAATTGGACCACACTAGCAGCTATTGCAGAAGAGATGCTATATAATCAGGTCCATGCTTGCTTGTTGCCAGAACAGGAGAATGTGGGACTAGCAAAGCAGGGAAGGTTGTACCTGCTTTCTCTGGTGCTGGGTGGAAAGAATAACACTTTGTCATGCTCTAGGTTTCCTGGCTGCTGGGTTGTCAATGCTTGCTGGCAGCTCTTCATGAGCTTTCCTGCTTGGGAAGAGTGGTTCTTTCTGCAAGTTCAGAGTATTTCCTTTTCTCTGTTTTTCTTGTTGGCTCTGAGTCTTCCCTGCCTGCAGGTTGCTCATAGTAAAACATTAGTCACCAGTAACACTGATATTTTTTTCAAAGATGCATAGTGCAGTGATATGGCTATCAAATACCTCTCTTTGACTGCATCTTAGCTTGGGATGCTGTGATGACTTTGAAGCTGAAAGTGTGTAAGAAAAGTATTTTCAAATACTAAGAGTTGGGTTGAAATTTCTAATGCTGAAATATGTGCTGAATATTGATACATGTAGTATGATCTTTGGGAAAATTCTGGTGACAACATATACATATTTCAGCTCCTAATCCCAAGCATGTTTTTAAGCACATGATAAAACAGATACATTGTAAGTCTGTTAATATGGACAATATTACATAGTTCCTTAAGTGTTTGAAGGATTTTTAGTTTTTGATAACTGGACTTTTGCCTATGCTGCACTTGCTTTTTTCTTAAAAAATATCCCCAAATGTGTATTTAATTTGTAACATTTGAGTCCAATATTGTAGTAGCAATATATTTAGTTTCAAAACGTCTATTTGGTTTAAATGAGGCTCACTTTGAAGCTTGAGCTTAATGGTAGATTTGCCATTGTAGGGGAAAAACGGGGGTGTGTGGTAGTTCTGTTTTGTGTCTTTTCTTTTAGTGGTTATATCCTGTTACAGAGAATTATTATGATGAGAGCTTATGTGGGGGAGTTGGCTTGTTGCATGTTGTTAATCTCTGGCATGTCTCTGAAAGCCTGCCTAGCTTCTTTTAGATGTAATCTGCAGTTACACACATCTGAACAACGTAATACATGAAAGTGCATATGATGTCTCTTAAAGTCCAATGTGTGGTTAATACACCAATACTGTTTGGGATAGTAAAGATTATTGTATGTGTTTGCTCTGAATGGACTCCCTCTTTTGCTCCTTCCTCCGGTAAGAACACTGACTCAGAAATTTGAATATTTAAAATGCCTGAAGGCAAGACTTTGCTCTCCAGGCTTTGCTCCTTGTCTTTGCAGAGATGATGACTGCATAAAAGCACATGATTAGATGAAGCACTGAATCATTATTTATAGACCATAGCATTTATTTATGTATTTTTAATCAGGGCTCAATTCGGCATTGAAGTCTTCTAAAGCAGCAAAGAGATACACAAGAACTACCATGACAGCAACTTCCGTGCGTGAAACCTTTGCCCCAGCCTTTGTGCAGATTTAGTGAGGTGGTATGTGGTGTAAATGTGTAGAAAATTAGTGTCCTGACCAATACATGGTGGTGACAGCGTTCCTGAAGAGTGAAGTTGATGAGGACTCTGCGTATCTGAGTTGCAGTATCTGGATTCTGATGGACTTTGTGTGCAGACTTCCAGGAAGGCAAGCATGTTCTGAATTTCCCCTGAGAGCACAAGCTCTACTGGCTGAGGATGGGTCCTACAGTTATGGCAGCAAATACTTCACTATTGCCAAAGCTAGGTAAAATCCCCCTTGCGTTCTAAGAAGCTTGCTCTATCTCTAGCTGCACTCTCCCCTCCTTTTTCTTGACAGATAATATTCATTTAGGCAAAAAGTTCTGTTTGAAAGAAACTAGACCAAAGACTGCAGTGATTACCCCATCTAGTTATTTCTGGAACCAGAGTACCATCCTAAGCTTGCTTGTGTGGAACTTCAGAAAGCGCCAAAAAATTCAGCTGCCTCCAAAAGCACGATTACACATTGCCTGAGAAAGGTCAAAAGAGGCTTGGGAGGCTTTCAGGTCCACGTTCCAAAAGGTCTGGCTGCAGAAAGACTTTGCTGCTGTGGTCAGTACTGGGCCAAGTCCTGTGTTATCAGGGGATCGTCTTAACTGATGATCTGGAGAAGGGGAATCAAGTACCCCCTCAGTAATTTTGGTACCTCAGATGGTGGCACCAAGCTGGGTGTGAGTGCTGATCTGCTGGAGGGCAGGAAGGCTCTGCAGAGGGATCTGCACAGGCTGGATCCATGGGCTGAGGCCAATTGTGTGAGGTTCAACCAGGCCAAGTGCTGGGTCCTGCCCTTGGGTCACAACAACCCCCTGCAGCTCCAGGCTGGGACAGAGTGGCTGGAAAGCTGCTGAGTGGGAAAGGACCTGGGGGTGCTGATCAACAGTGGCTGGACATGAGCTGGAGCGTGCCCAGGTGGCCAGTAAGGCCAAGGACATCCTGAATGTATCAGCAATGGGGTGGCCAGCAGGACCAGGGCAGTGACTGTCTCTCTGTGCTGGGCACTGGTGAGGCCACACCTCAAATCCTGCTCAGTTTTGCATCCCTCAGTGGAGGAGAGACACTGATGTGCTTAAGTTGGACACAATGACCTTGGAGGTCTTTTCCAATCTAAATGATTCTGTGAAAGATATGGATGCTATGATCAGCATCAGCAGCATCTATTCTCTGAGAGGTGATAGCTCTTGCTTCCAGTGAGTTTCTACCAGCAGGGTTAACCTTCAATTTGGGAAAGAAAAATTCAGTCTGGTATGCATGCTTTGGGAGGCTGCTGTAGTTCAGCTGGAGGTTAAGAGGACAGAGGACAGCAATGACAGTGTTATGGTTCAGTGGTCTGTGTCCTTCAGAGGTCACAGATGAACACTTTGTGCCTCAAAAACCTCTGCATTGATCTGAGAGCAGGAATGAGAACTAAATTAAAACTGCAGAGACTGACCCTCCATCTGTGGAAGTACTGTTTGTTTGTTGGTCGAAGCCATGTCCTGATTTTGGAGATGCATTCCCTAAGGAGGTGATGAACAGTCAAGCTTCATGTGTGCTCTTGCCTGTCAGGCTTCTATGGAGGACTGCTGAGCTCTGCTGATGTGTCAAAGTGCTTCATACACCTGGGTCAATGCTTCATGGAGAAGGAGTGAAGTGTAACTATGCAGTGTTGAAGGGAAATGCAGGAATTGCCTCCAGGTAGATATTGGTGGTAGAGATGTAAACTGTTATCTGAAAGTCCTTTGGTTTTTCACCTCCCAGCTGAGTGGGAAGTGAAAAAGAACATTGGTGATGATGAGTAAGTGAACATCTTTATGGGATCTGCCTGTCATTGTTTAGGGTAAATTTTGGGAGGAAACTTTTGAGGTGGTCTCTAGAAAGCAAATTCAAGTTGCCCCTCTTTGAGTAAGTGGAAAAAACCTGTTTATTTAACAAGCAAAGTACTCACAAGCATAAAAAATGAGTAATATTAAACAGTGTAACTTCTGGTTGTTCCGAAGAGATGGCAGAGTCAGAGGGAGTCCCTGTCGTGGGCTGTAGCTCGGCTCACTCAGTCTCTGTCAGTCCCTCCGGCGCTGGAAATGCCGCGGCCCGGCCCCGGTGGGACACAGGCGTCAGCTCCCGGTGCTCTTCTGGGTTTTCAGTCCACAGCAGGGCTGATCAGTTCCAAGAAAAATAAAAACCATAGTCTAGGGAGCTTCTCTGCCTCAGCTAGCTAAACACTAACCAAAAGCAAAGGAGAGCTCTGTCCTGCTGTCTGTCCGTGCTGCAGACAGCGCAGTCCGTGAGCAGGAATGGGGGGCAGCGAGTGCAGTTTCTGCAAACAGAGCACTTCTTCCCCCCTTCATTCTTAGAAGCTGTCTTAGAGGTGCAGAATTTATTTCTGGGCTAAACAGATGAATGGGAACACAATTCAGCATCATTAAGTCACCCCAGGACACTGCCAAAGCCAAGATGGAGAGGACTTTCTCTGAAAGTCCTTCCTAAGCTCTACTTGGCACACTTGCTTGGGAGCACTCACAGTAGGCTGCTAATTATTTCCAGTGCTCAGGTCAGATTAGAGATGATTAATGGATTTTAGGAATAACGATGTAGAAATATGTCTTGTTATATCTGGTAATAATAATAATATTGTTCGTCTTAATTCAGGCTTATGGGAAAATAGAAGCTATTTATTTATTTATTTAAAATTTTAGCCTTTCCAGTAACACGGTGAAATCCCATCAGTCCACCTTGCAAGTGTATTCGTTTTGCAGTGTTGTAAGCTGTTTGTTTTTTCTTGGTGCTTATCAACATTTAATTTAAACAGTTTGTTGGGGACATTTGTTTGTTTAATATAGAATCAGAGTACTGGAACATGAGATGTTTGTGGTTTGTTTGTAATACTAGACACATGACTCCTGCAAACAATGCAGTCCAAATTTAACATGTTATTTACATTTTCTTCTTTTATGAATAATTATTGGAGAGATCTTTCCCACAGGAAGATCTTAAGAAGAGTGGAAGCATTTATAAATAATTACAGATCTACTTTTGTCCCTATTTTAATATGTGTTGTATGTCAGAAATGAACTAGAGCGTACAGTAAATTTCTATAGGAGTGTTCAAAACATTACATGGAAACCCAGTCTCTCAGGAAGCCTTGCAATTGAGAAATTTGGGGTTTTGGCTATAAAGGTATAGGTAAATAGGGGCTTGTTTCAAAGTCATACAGGAGTAGGTGACATTAGTGAGCACCTTTAAAAACTGGGTGACTTATTTAGATGCCTAAATGTAAATTTGAAGTCTAACTCTGTTACTTATATACTTATGCCTGTAGTTGTGACTAGTGTCACAACAGTGTGTGTGCGTGTGTGATAGAGCTGTGCTATTTTCAAAGTTGGAAAAGGGATGTTTCTTGGAATCTGCATACTTAAAATTAGATTTCCTCTGTGGTTACACAATTGTAGAGTAAATCCAGAAAAGCCTCACTGACTAATTATATTACTGCAGATTTTTACTTCTATAAATTATGTCAGAAACGAATTCTGAGTACTCTGAAAATTCATAATTTTCCCAGCATCAGCTCTGAACTGTTCAGCAAGTGGAAGAGATCCAAAGGATGATTAGGCATGTTGGTGTACAGAGGAGGCTGAATAATTGCAGAAGTGGATGGACACCATTCTTCAAGAAACTCTTTAAATACAGTTCTTTCGTCAATGAACAAGCTTGCAATAACTTGGTTCCTTAAACAAGCTTTTTTCATTCTGCTATCAAACTGAAAAGTCTTTAAGGGCTTAGAGGTAGGTAAGCAGTTTTAATGATCTGACAGCTAAAGAAGTTTGCTTTGATATAGTCTGGGACACTAGATCATGTGAGAATTAGGTGATTTTTAGTCTTGTCTGAAGTAAGTTGTTTCATTCTGGTTTAAATGAATGCAAAAAGGCAAGCCCATCTTCCTTCAATACTCAAAAGTATGTTGAGAATAAGAATATTGGAAAGATTTAGAAAGTTGCTTAGGAATACAAAGCTTCTTCATTTTCCCACCTGACCAGGACTTGGAAAAGAGGCTGCTGGAGACAGTTTGTGTATAAAGAGGGGGAGGACGAAAGAGAATAATTTGATCATACTGAAGGGATTCTATATCAGTATCAGAAAAGTTTTAGATTTGATCCTCTCATTAATAATGGATGGCCAGACGGATGCTTCCTCCTCTGCTGTCTCTTTTTAATTCATCTGAATGATGGTGGAAAACGCAGCCCAGTGGTTTGAGCCCAGCTGTCTCTCCAGTTTAAAAGCTCACTGTGTCTGTCTCCGAATCTCCTCTTGCAACACAGCAGTTTTGTAAAGTGCACTTGGGAGGTTTCCTTACCAAACCAAGCAGGTCAAACAACCTAGTTATTTAGTACACAAAAGACCTAAAACTGTGAGGCTGTATCACCGCAGCCCTGGCTCAGCATTTTATTGCCATCTGCAACACAACTGGCTTTGGTTTTCCCTGCTTTCAGAACTGGGCTGCCTGTATGACTGCCCACCATCCCAAAATACATCTTATTTGCTGTCCTCAGAGGACACCAGCCTGTTAAATATAGGCAAGACTGCAGGGACATGCAGTGAGGGGCTTGTGCTGCCTGACCTGGAGTGGGAGCTGGAGCCTTTGGTCAACACCACGGTTCAGAGCTTTACTGTTAACTGCTGACATACAGCGGATGTGTTCTTCAGCTTTCATGTTAACGTTCATGTTATTTTTAGTAATACCATTAAAATCCCACCATGTTCCTGGTCCAGTGGGAAATACTTTCTGGGATATCATGATCCCTGATTTCTGGTATAATTTCACTCAATATGTTTTGGAAATGTCTCTTTTTATGAGCTTGCTTATGTTGTATGGACATAAAGTGGAAGGAGGAAGTGGATGGCTTCAGAGCTCTAGCAGGAATAAGCAGCTTTTGCCAAGAGGCACTGGTTGGTTTTGTCAGAACTGAGGCAGCTCCTCCTGAGCAGTGCTGCTGACAAGGACATACCCTATGGTCTTTGGGGTAACACTGGTGGTGGAAGCTGCTGTGGACACAGGTGTGAGCTCCCTGTGCTCTTCTGGGTTTTCAGTCCACAGCAGGGCTCGCATTGTCCCTGGAATGAGAGTGATCCAGTCCTGCAGTGCACACAGACAATCTGGAGCAAGGGTAGAAGGAATGAGGAGAACCTCTTCCCATCCTCTGGTGGGACATGGTGCTCCACATGATGCCTAGTAGCAGGGGCACATATGGTCCTTACACCAGTGGCCCTGTGCCTACAGGAAAGCTTCAGATGAGGCTGTATGGTGTGCCTACTTTTTTGTAGCTCCATTCCCTCTTTATAAAAATGGGAACAATTGCATTTCCTTAAGGAAAAATTATACTAATGGCCAGTGTTTTGGATACTCTGAGACCATCTGGAAATAAATAACTCCTGTAGAGAGCTATTTGGTGGTGAGGTTTTCAAAACAAATCCAAGTATATGGTTAGGTTTTTACCTAACTGTTGTGCCCCCCTTTAGAGTGTAATGTTTCCTGCAAGAATTTCGCATTTCCATGCTTGGCTGTTTCAGTGTCCTCTTGGTGAACTGTTCTTTGTTCTCAGGGCTTGCTTGGGCTGATACTGTAAATGTCCTGGCAATTACTAGGTTTGATTTAGTAAGTCTAGATGTTTGCACAGGTCTTTTGATCTTTAATATAGTGGACATAAATACTTGAAAATCAAAGCAGTTAAGAAAGCATTGCAGGGAACATGTCTGCAAGAATTGATAGAGTTTCACCACTGCCTTTATTTAGCTATGCCATATTAGATTTTTTTTCTGTGCCCAGTTTGCCTGGTTAACTGGTTTAAAGCAGGTTTCATCTGATCATATTCAGATACATCTATTTTACTTGGCCACACATTTTTTAGGCAATGGAGCAGAAAGTGCACTTGAAAGATGTCATGCATCTAGTCTGAAAATAAAGACCTACAAAAGGCCAGATAACTATTTCCTCCTAAGAGTGCCTGTTCCTCTCCTTTGGCCAGAAATGGAGCCCATGCTCAGATGAGGATTCAGCAGATTAAAGAACAAAAATCCCAGATTTAATATGCCTGTGTTCCTGTTGGTTACTTGTGTGGAGGTCAAACCCGAGGCTGTGGTTTGACTGTGCAGAAAAGCCAGCTTTAGGGCTCCTACAGCTGTACCAAACGCATTGAGGCCATGAAATATAAAATGCTGACTGCTATAAAACTTGCTGTCAATTCATATTTGTTCAAAATCTCTCAAAGCCTCCCAGCATAAGATTTAAATTTTTATTGCCAGGTCAAATATCAGAAGTCTTCCTCTGTCTGGCATAAAGCTGACCTGTAAATGTGCACTCTGGCTAATTCAGCAGAAACATAACTGTGTGCCTGGATCTGGTTTGTACCACTGGGTAATCCAGAATAAAACAGATTTGTTGCTGTCCTGAAGGATTTCAGACCTCAAACCATTACAGCAAAATAATCTTTAAACAACAGTGTATCTTTTAGTGAAAAACCTGGATTTGGTTCCGAGGTGGTTTTTCTCCTATTGTTACTTTTTGTTACTTTTTTTTTTGCTATTAGTTTCTAACTAATAAGTAGAAGCTACACTTGAATAGAAATTAGTACATGAATGTCTTTTGCTGGTAGTGGATTAATTTCTCTGATGCTGAAATGCCCAGATGACTGTAGGAAAACAAGTACAATGCCTTCATCTATATATAAAAAGATTTACGGTATATGTCAAACATAACCTTTAAAGCAATTATAAAGTGATCTCACTCAGGGGATGAAAACAATTTTTGAAATAACTGTATGTATGTTTTTCTGGAACTTTAGGCCAGGGTGGAAATGCCAAAGGGGTTATCCTCGAGGATTGGGTCTTGGCCATTTGCACAAATCACCTTTTAAAAATCAGTAATGGGACATTTTAATGACCCTCTATATTTCTGTTTACCCCTATGAGAAAGTGATTATTGGAGCTCTTTACATCATTCCTTTGAGGACAACATAGGAAGAAAAAGCTCAGTTTGTCAGAAAATAAAAAAGCTTATTGTTTATGCACTGAATATCCACATATGCTTTTTGACAGTTCCAGTCTCAACTTATTTAAAGAAAATATTATTATTTTTCCATAAGCAGTCATTTAAGACAGCTTTTTTGCTGCTTTAAGAAAGCCTCAAAGAAGCAGCCTCTCTTCACCTACATAACGTATGTTTAACTTGATATTTTGAACTAAAAGGCTGGAGATGAAGGAAGAAAGTGTGTTACTTCTTGAACCATAACTAAAAACTTTCACTGAGGAATGGAGAAGAAGATAGCCAGTTTATTTACGTGGGTGGTATTTCAGCCTTTGAGAACACATCTTATGTGGACGTGCTAGGTGGAACAAGGGCAGGTAAAAGCTGATTTTTCTGGCTGTAAATACTCCAGGGATGAAGGTGAGAAGAGCTGATAAACACTAAGAGCAGAGAGCTGTACAAGCTGCATGTCTGTGGGTATAAACTGATTATGCATACTTTAAGCCAGAATACAGACCATTTCCAGCTATGCAAAGTGTTGGGGCAGCTTTCCAGCAAAATATCAGAGATGTAAGTGTTCTTTACTTCTATTTGAAATTCAATGAGTTTTATTGATTAGAGCATGAAAAAGTTGCTGTGATAGTTGGGGTCTGGATTTGATGATGCCCAGGTGGATCTTTGTGGCTGGTGGCATAAGGAAAGGGACCAGGCAGCTCTGCTCACCAGGTGCTGGTGGCACACCTCTGGGAAGAGGCATGCACCCAGGCTGCAGCCATGCAAAGTGGCTGGTTGTTTTGTGGTTGGATGGAAAGGAGTAGGACGTGGCTGTTGGCACTGCTGGGTGTGAGGGGACCATGCTTCCATCAAGGTTTTTGCAACATCTTTTTGTTCCTCTGAGAGCATCTGGCCCAAAAACTTCTCTTCTTGCAAAGGAGGGTGCCTGTCTTGTGCTGTGGGCTGGCTCTGGGTTCAGTCCATGGGCTGCCACAGCAGTGAAGTGTAAGCCTTAGCCCTTAAAACCAGTACTTAGCATGGTGAGAGTCTTTTTAAGATGAAATCCCATGAAAGGCTGATCCCCTTTGTAGGTCCTTCTCAAACTGAATGGTCATGCTGTCTCTGCACCATCATGATCCTTCTATTTGAACAGGATTAATATTGTTTCCATATTGCAGTCGGTATATTAATTGACATTTCCCACCTCAGTACTTTCCCAGTTGAGATGTTCTGTGCTTGCAAACATCCTATCTGCAAAATCTTAGTTCACTTTATCCTTGAAACTGCTAATGAAAAATCTCAACAGACCACACTACTGAGATTTAGGTAAGATGGGAGATTTAATTACCAGAGAGTGTGAATCAGTAGCCTCAGAGGGATTCAGAGCAACCAGGACAAAATCTCTTTGGTGGAAAGTTTTCCCCAGGAACGGGGACTCCTTTCCTTAGGACAGGGGACTTCAGGCCCAGGGGGCTGCCCATTCCCAGTTCTGGCTTGTTTTACTGCAGACAAGTCTAGGCAATTCCAGTGTGGGCATGAAATAAGAGTATTTTGTACGTACATCTGTACTTGATGCAAGGCAGGTGGGGTGGTCTGGCAGATCTGTCACCTACAGAAGGTAAGCAAGGTGGTGGTGACTCCATGAAATTTTCTCGCATGGGTCTTGAGTCTATTTTGTGGAAGTCAAGAGTAAAAATAAATTCCTTCTTAGCGTTGAGGTTTCCATTTTTATCAGGCAGGTCTATTTTTTCCCTTGATGAACAGCTTACCACCTTTCTATTTTTTGCTTCCATTGGCAATAGACACCTGAGCCACTCTTCTCACCAGCACAAAGGCTTTCAGCTCAGTGCTGTGCTGTCTGTTACATCTGGAAGGAGTATTTCCTATTTATGCTTGTCTGGAGTAATTTTTCCAAAGCCAGAAGATTTTGTTTGAGAATATCAAATCCCTTGAAAGTACTGTATAATTATCTACATGATTAATTTAAGTGTCTGCCGTGGCTCTGCAGTGAGCTCAGGGGCGTAGACAGGCAACCCGCAGCGTATCGGTGCCCACAGCTTTTCCTGTGGGGAGAAGGAATGGGGTTTTGAAGGCTGCCTGCCTCTGGCAGCATGGAGGGGGCCATCATCCTCTGTCTCTGGAGGGATGTGTGTGCATGGAGGGGGAGAGCCCTCCAGCAATGCTGCTGAATGAATGATGGATGAGTTTTGCGTGGAATGCAGATGCCTTTGAATGCTCCAGACGGCTAACTGCACGACTGAAGCTGAAGTCAACTTCAGTGCCCTTTGCCAATGTTGAGGAGATTTGGAGACTTGAGCTACAACTCTGAGCTGCTTTCAAGGAGCCCTAGGATCTCCAGGGACCTGGCAGTGCTTTTGATCTGGGGATAGTTGGCAAAAGACAGTCCATAATATGTCTACCCAATGTCAAAACTGATAAACAGCTGAGAACAAAACTTCCTAAATTATTAGGCAAAAAGGACCTCAAAGAATGATCTGGTCCAATCTTCTCTAGAACTTGAATGGTTCTGAACCCTGTATGGTCACTGAGAGCTGTACCAACGTTTGCTGTTAAAGCAAAGGGTGTCATTGTCACAAGGGTGTCATTGTCATAACTCACAGGATGTTATCCATTAAATGACCTCTTTTACTGTACTATCACTAGGACAGAAAATGATGCTGAAGGAAGTGAAAGTAACAGGGATTGAAATGGAGAGATCTAATGTCTCCCACAACCCAAGAGACATTGGCTCCAGTCATTGTTCATGGCAGATCTCTGACCTTCTGCAGAGACCATGAGTGACGGAGACTCCAGCACCTGAGATGGTGTTCCCCAGTGCCTTGGTATTCTTCATCCTTCTGAGAGGTACCTAACCACTACTCTAAATCTACCTGGATGTCATTCACATACATTCTCCATCATGGACAAGAGGAACAGACTGCTTTTCTCCTCATGGTCACTGTGGGGCATTTTAAAGTACATGAGGACCTTTAACTTGTGCTCTCACACCCTACCTGAAATAGTTTCTCCTTTTTAGCAGGCCCTAATTTTTTGAGTATTTCCTAGTAATTCACACTTTCAAGACTTGCAAGTCATGTCAGAGCTCTGCTCCAATGGGGCAGTTTTGCTGCTGAGACCTTTGCAGCCCTGTGTGAGGCTACAGAAATACATCATATGCCTTGTTGGCTTTGTCCCCACTGACACATCCTGGGACAATGACCCTTTTTTTTCTCCAGCAGCAGGAGATTGATAGGAATGATTCCCTATAAACCCTGGAAAATGTTCAAAGCCAAGCCTGATGGGGCTCTGGTCTGGTGGAAGGTGTCCCTACCTATGGCAGGGGGGTTTGGGACCCACATTCCTTCCTAACCCAATCCATTCTATGATTCTGTGAAAATGCTGCATCTCTTGCCAAAGGTTTGCCACATAGCAAACCTTTCCTAAGTGAGGTATGCCTTTTGTAGTACTCTACATTTGTCCTTTGTGAACTTTACCCTAATTTTTAGAGTATGTTTTTCTGATTTTTGCCAAGATATTTTAGATGCTAATCCTGTTCTCCAGTGTGTCTGCAGACACTCCCAGCTTTGTGTAATCTGCAGATTTAATATGTGTACTCACTTTCATTGTCCAGGTCACTAATGAATGTGCTGAGCAGGACTAGACTATATAGATCCAGCAGAGCTCCACTTGCAGTGTCCTTCTGTTTCACAGAATGTCCTTAATAACTACTCCCTGGGTATGGTTTTATAGTAGTCTCATTTAATCATATTTCCCTAGTATATTTATGAGAAAGTTGTTTGAGACAGTGACAAAAGCTATAATAAAGCCCAGATAAATGATATCCAATAACTTCTCCATTATAAAAAGAAATTAATTTGATTTCACATTATTTTATTCTTCCCTCTCCTGTGTCTGCTGCTGCTTATATTTTTGTTCTGTTCTACATACATGCAAATTATTTCTCTGTTTGATTTGGAGTTTTTAGGATGATTGATGCTAGATTGACTGATGTCACATTTTTCTGCTGCTTCTCTTTCTACCCTTGAAGGCAGACACTGCATTTGCTGTTGCCCTTAATTCTGGCCCCTAACCTGTTTGAGTTCTCACAAGTAACCAACAGACCAAACATCTGAGATGGTTTTGTAGGAAATTTAAATGGTGGTTTGTCCCACTCTGCAGGACTGGAAATACCTGACTTCGACTGATATCTTACTCTGGAGGAGGCAGAGAAGAGGATAATATGCCTCTGTACTGACATTGTGTCACACTGTGTACTAATCCCCCGTGCATAGTTGGTAATTTTAACAAGGACTAAAGCAAAACTCAAACCAGTGTTGCCTCTTTTGGTGTAATTTTTCAATAACTTTCTTTCGGAGCAACATTTTTCCAGATTGCCTTCTTGGTATTAATATGCATATAAAGGGTAACGTTTTTTTATCTTCTGCAAGTTTCATTTCATTTTTGTACCCTGATGTTTCTATTATTTTTGCCTATGTGTTCACACTATTTTTTTTAACTTGTGCTCAGTAACCTTTTAGTGTTCTTTCTTCTTGTCTTTGAGGAAAATAAAAAGCTCGTGATGCTGCCAAGTCTTCTGATCCTTCTTCATTGAGATGCTATTGTGCCTGTGCCTTTTAAGCACAAAATATTGTTTCTTCGAGAAACTACAGCTCACCTTGATTTCTTTTTCCTTTAAACTCTTCTCCATGAATTCTCTCCTAGCAGTTTTTTTTTTTTTTTAATGTCCTGAAGCCAGGGATTTCTGTTTTGCTGTTCCAAATCCCTTGATTTTACAGGCATTCTCACATGAGTTTCTTTCCACCTTCTTACCCCAACACATCTCTCTTTGGAGGCACTTCCCTGCTGATTACTTGACCCCATCCATTATGTGAGAATGTTGCTCTGAAGGCACCAGGACTTTCTATCTCCTACTGCTTTCCTTTCCTAGCAGATACCTCATGCTTCTACTTTCCCATTACCATTGAGTCAGCTGTTAACAGGTTCTTGGTTTAGGGTTTGTTGGGCCCTCCCCTGTGTTTGTTTTGTTTTGTGCTTTCTGCCTTTATTATTAACCAGATAATTTAGCAGTTTTTCCTCCTCCTGTGTTCTGGACCTCAGAGCAAATATACATGTCATCCTCCTTGGTATGCCAGGAGATTCTGCCTCTGTTTTTTCTTTGTTGGTCCACATGTAAGCTATGCATTTTTAGATCAATATTCCAGACCTGGGTCTTACAACAGTAAGTTCCAGTTATGTCAATTAAATAATTGCTTTTTGACTTAAATATGAGATCTTAAATAAGACTTAAGTTCTGTGTTAAAAAAACCCACATATTCACCAGTGTTGCTTTAGGTATCTAAAATGTTCAGAGGATTTAACCTTATCTCCTGGTCAATCTGTGTCTGTATTATCACCTCTTATTTTAGACATGTGCCTGGACAGTTTCTGTCTTTGTTATTCCCCTTTTCTTTCCTGTTTTTCCTGCCCTGACCCTAACTCAGAAGTCCATCTCACCAACCAGGGAGACAGTTCCTCCTTTCCCAGGCTGATGTCTATCCCCATTGAGATGCTGGTGTAACATCACCCTCTTGGTGAAGATGCTGGTGTCCTCCTGTACAAGCACCACGTGGCCCTGATCTGTTGTTGTCCCTGCCTGAGCTTTCTTGGGGTCACTCCTGTCCATCTAGGTAGTGCCCCACAGCCAAGGAGGTGGCAGAACTTTGGGTACAGCTTCTGGGCAGCAGCATTTTGCAAAAGCCTCCCTCCACACTCATTCTTTTGGAGTTATAAACTCCTTCTGCAGCTTTTCTACCTAACAAAAACCTTTCATACACATCTGCAAGAACAGACTTGCAGGCTGCAAGCTCAAAGCTGATGCTTTCTTTGGCTTTCCTGGTGCACAGCTCACTGAGCAGCATCCACTGCTAGAAAATAAAGCCCTGAAAGAATCCAGTCAACCAGACTTGACTCGTGTCAGGGTTTTTTCTTTTTTCATAGATCCTAATGATCCTGGCAAAAAACCCCTGTCTCGCCCTGTTGCCTGCTAACCCCCGGCTCCCACTGACTCCTGGCTGCCTGTGTGCCTCCCTCTCCAAACTGCAGAAAATTGGGGAATTCACCTGCCCTACTCTTTTCCCAGGAAACTGGATAGCCACTTCCCTTAGAAGCCTTACAAGGTGGCTGTGAGCCACTGCTGCCGCGAAGGGAGGGACCCCATTGGCGTCCTCACCGTTCGTGTTTGCTGCTGCCCATCCCTCGTGCAGCTTGGTGGGGAGCTAAGTCCGGGAACAGACCGGTTTAAGCCTATTCCAGCCCGGAATCACTGGCATGGACGGCAGAGCTGTCAGCTTCAGTCACTGGTGAGGCCGGCGCCCCTCCAGTGGCCCTTGGAGCGGGTTTGGCAGGAATGTCTCCTCCGCTTCGGTGAGCTGCGGCAGGAGCATCCCCTGGGCTCTGCAATCCGCGTTTCACCGGGAAGGTCGGGAGCTAATCGTGACCTTTTATTCCCTTGCTGAGGAGAGCAGCTGGTGCCCTCAAGTGGTAAATCGTAGAAGAAGAGCGGCCCGGCCGTGCGGGCCGGCCTTAGGCCGCTGGGCCGGGGCTGCCGGGCGCCTGCTGCGGTTCTGTCAGTTCTAACCAGGCTGTTTTGCCCTTGCAGGACCAGACTCTGTGGTGATCGTGGTGGGAAGGACGCTTTGTTCCCGACGGAGCTGGGACACCGGCGGCAGGCAGACCTGGACAGCCACAGACGCTCGCAAACTTGACCCACCAGCCTGCTCGTAAGGCCGGCTGTAGCGCCTCGACACCAAACATCCTCCCTTGACTGTGCTCTTGGTCAGCCGGAACCCCCCAGAAATCTCTGTGAGACTAGATGGAGCTTGCTTTGGACCTGCAGCCCCACTCCAGCATGTCCCCGGTGGCTGCGGGGGGCCAGGGCGGGCGACAAGGGAGCCGGCTGGGGCCGGGGCTGATGCCGTGAGGGGATGCCCAGGGACAGCGATGCCCATCACACAGGACAACGCGGGGGTCTTCCTCCCCCTCCTGTGCCAGTGGCTGCAGAACAGCCGGCGGGAGGGGGCCGAGGGAGCCGAACAGCAGCTCTGCCGCTCGGCCGTCCAGAAGCTGAGTGAGTACATCCAGCTCAACTTCTCTGTGGATGAGAGCAACCTGCAGCCAGGGAGCTGTGGGACTTTGGATACGGAGATCTGCACCATGTACCTGGCTCAAGAGATGCGGAAAAACGAAGTCCTGGGCTTGAGCTTCGGGAATATCCCTGCTCTGGGGGACTATGGCGAGAAGCGTCGGGGAGGAAAGAAGAAGAAGGCGCATAAGGGGCCTGTGCTGGACGTCGGGTGCATCTGGGTGACAGACTTGAAGAAGAACAGCCCGGCCGGGAAGTGCGGAAGAGTGCGCCTGAAAGATGAGATCCTTTCTCTGAACGGACAGCTGATGGTCGGTGTGGATGTCACCGGAGCAAGGTAAGGGTGGGAGTGCCACCAGCAGCAGCTGCCTCTGGTGCCACATTGTGCAAGTCACAGTTGATACAGAGGAAAGTCCAGGAGCAGAGGTTTTAACCTTTGCTTTAACCAGTCCCTGAGAGAGCCCTGGGTCCGTTCTTAAGGTGTTGTAGAAAATAAATAACAAAAGCAAATTGATAATTAGCCTATATGTGCTACTTACATTTCTGCTGGAAAATTTTCAGAGGTTATTGGGCCAAAAAATTATATGCCAGATCACCAGAGGGGCTCCACTACAATAGGAGCCTTCCTGGGTTTGTATAAAACTGTTTTCTTAAGCAAAAATGAAAACAGATGAAGCAGCACTGGAAGATAATTTAACAGGTGCTCATATTTTTGTTGAATTATTTCAGTTGAGGGAAGCATTTTTAACAGCTAAATGTTGTCTGAGACTTTCTCAAAGCAAGACATTTTTGTGTTTTCCCGTTTGGAACAACTTCATTTTAATAAATTCCCTTTGATTTTAATGCATTTGCTCTCTTCTGATGTCTCCTGACCCAGAAAACTTGAAATCTTTAGAGTTCAAATCAAAAATTAGGATTCTTGCAATGATATAGATTATTCTTGTGGTGTTTTTCTTTAACTCAGCTATTCCATGCTGTAAAATCAGTTATTGTCCCAGTTTTGCTCTTTGTGGGCTGGTAGATTTTCTCACATTACCCTTTGAAAAGGCAAAACCCTTTCTCTGCTGTAGGATGTAAACGTTCATTCATACCTGAGGTTACAATGTACCTGAGGGCATGAAATCCTCCCCCTCTTGCCAAAATGGAATTTATTTTGGGGATGGACACTCTTGGAAACCAAGTCCTAGTGAAGTGATCCCAACAGGCAGGATCACTTCACTTGAATGTTGCAGGAGTTTGGGATGACCATCACTCCTGATTCTGACATGTGGCAGAATAAAAGCAGTGACTTCTCAATCTGTGGGTTCTGGGCAGCTCAACCTTCTGTGGTTTTACAGGTACAAAAACAACCCTCTGTAATTCCTAGCTCGTAATTCAGTGAGTAAATAAATATTGCTATTGTGGCAGTATCAATCAGTGGCACCTCTGAATTTGAGAGTGTTTATGGCAAAAGGCAGTTAGTTTGCTGTTTCCCCTTTGTAAGACGTCACTGTTTCTAAATACAAGAGAATTGCTTGCAGTGGGCAACAGTAATGTTACCTTATTAATAATGCAAAATGAGAGATAAAGCCAATGAAGTAGAAAATATTTGGATATCTGTCCTTTTTGGCCTGTCCCTGAAGGCTTAATTTAGGGCTTGTTCCTTTTGGAAACCTCTGTTACTAAACCAGCAAGCTGTGACTGCAGCTAATGGGAAACAAGTGCTCCATTTTCCTTACCTTTTTTTGGCCATTACAAAGGCAGAGTTTTGGTAGCGTGGAGCCAGTGTTGTTCTTAAAATCCTGTTTTAGAATATTCTACATCCAATTTAGGCCAAAATTTAGGACATTTCGTAGTCAAAACCTGTTTTATTTTCAGCATCCAAAGCATCCTCGCCTAACTTACTGTTGGCTGCTATTTGACAAGGGTGATGTTGACGGATGACAGTTTGGGACCTTGAGGATGCTCCCAGTTTGGAGAGCTGGCTTTTTCCTATCAGGGAGCTGGCTGGCAACTCCAGCCCCATGTCCACATTGTTCATCTGGAGTGCTTGAGGATGCTTTGGGAGTCCTTCAGTAGCTTTCTCCATTGGAATGCTCAGAAGGGACATAATTCTGTCTAGCTTTAAAATAGGCTGAAAGACAACATCAACTTGCCTTCTGGGAAGACTGCTTCTAAGAAGAAGCTTTCCTAGAGAATTCCATATTGCTGCAATGGTGGAAGTAGCAGAGCCCTTATCCCCTTGGTTTTTCAAGGTGTTGTTGGCGCAGGACAGCACACTATACGGTAGTTCTGACTCAATTTCTGACTGCCTAGTTATTCTCTGGCTGAGTGAGAAACACTTCCAGGTCGATACAAGGGGCTGTGGGTGCTCTGACTTGTGGTGTGATTTACTTAGTGGAGCCTGCACATGGTCAGTGAAAGTAAAATACTGTCTTAGCTCCTGCAGCACCAGGTTGGATTGGGCAAGCAAAATCACTGCTTATGTGCTTATTCCACACCTTCTAAGTGTTCCAAAGCAGCCCCATCTTGCCTGATGAAGGAGTTTTTCACACTGATGCTTTAGGGAATCTTCTGATTTGTTCCCTTAACAGTGGAGGATTTGGCATGGGGGTCTCACAGCTCTGCCATTTCCCACCTCTGCAGCAGGGTTTGCAGAAGTGTTCTCACATACCCTGGGCTTCATGTAACCACAGCTCTAGTTCCAGCCTGCCATCCAAACCCTTCCTGTTCTAAAGGCTAAACCAATACACCAGAAAACAAGAAAGAAGAGGTGAAGGCTCACAGTCCCTTCTGCTGGCTGTCCTATGGATGTGGTCAGCCTCTAGAGGATGCAAGGGCAGATGACTGGAGCTGGAACAGATTGGGCAGCCCTGGACAGACAGGGCTGTTTTGGCACCTGCCTGGTGTGCCTACAGGTCCTCATATCTCGGAGTGGTGATGGGGTCAGACACAGTAAGAGCAGCACAGCACTAACTGGAGGAGCCAGCTGTGAGTACCACTCATCTGTCTCTCCTTGCTAGGAAAGCTGAATATGACTTCTTTAAAGAACAGTTATTTATTTAAATTCCACCTGATTTCCATGTAAACAGCAGAGACGGGTTGATTATTGCTGAACTTGTTTCTTTTATTTTTTTTCTATCTTTTCATTTAGAGAAACATTATGCAGTAATAAAATCATCAAAGCTCTTTGCTTAACAGGGTATTATTACATTAGAGAGGAATAATGTAGGTGGTGTCATTTTTGGTGATGTTAGTGACTGAGGGAAAATTATTACTCTCTTTAGAGTTAGCAAATTGTGTTAGCTATCAAACACAGGGAAATGAGCTGTGTTGGAATACTGAACAAAGGTTAGTCAAAACTCTGCCTATTTATTTATCTTCTGTCTATACAACAGTATCTCCAAAATACGTGGGTTATGTTCCCCCAGACAACACTTCCTATGTATTTTGGATCTACTCTACTCATTTGGGCTATTACTCACTTACTGGAGGGAGGCTGTTAGTATTTCTACAGATGACAGATGAATCCTTCATTTCTTGAACATAACTGAATGGGGCTTCATTGAGCAAGTCCTAGGAGCACTGCAAAAAGGAATTATTTTTCATTAATATAATTCAGTTTGAAACATTTGATAATGAATTTCATCAAGCATAGCTGCAGTGCTTGGACACAGCTACCATATACATTTAATCTTTAAAGTCAGTGCTAAGTAGATATTCAAATTCATTCTTGTAGAAAGCAGAGTAAGATACATTACCAGTGATGACAATGTGGTAGAAACATGAGATATTATTATAATTTTGTCATTGAGAAAACCCAACCACTCCTTCAAAATATCATTTTTCTCATTGCCAAAAATTACCAAACATTGCCATATGTGGGAATACAGTCAGAGAAGTTGCTGGCTTCTTTTTAACCCACAAACTGGAGTTGCTTCCAAAAAAATGAAGAGACAAATGTTTTGACAGCCATACCTTTGCACAGTGCTTTCTTAGTCTCTCCTCTTCAGTCAGTGTCCTGGGGGGAGTTGCTAAGACTCCTCTGCAGAATAGACACGGCATGCCAAATTTCAGGAAATTCAGTTTATTTTTAAAGATGCTGAGAAAGACCTTCAAGAATCAGGTCTGCAATGGAGAGGGAGCTCCATGTTCCACTGCTGAAGGCAAATCTTCTATTTTACCTGAAGCTGAGGGTTTTCAGTGGAGCCAAGGTCTTTCCTGAATGCTTGCTGCTACTGCACATCCTATGTTCATGCCTCTGGGATAGCTGGAGCTATGAAAGTGAAGTCCTGCTCCTCCTCACACATCAATGCCAATAGTAGGTGTGTGATATATGGACATTCTAAGCACAGTTCTGCCTCTCTGTAAGTGCTACCAGCTGATTACAGAGGACAATTCAAAATGTCCAACAAAATTACAGTTTCCAAATGTGCATAGCACTTTGTGCTGCCTGCTGTGGCAGTCATTAACAGTCCTGGGCTCTGCTGGGTGAAATCTTGACGTTCTTTGTCAAAAAAAAGGGTTCTTGCTGGTGCTGGAAACAAATCATGCAGTTCCTGGCTGTAATTAGAGACAGATTCTGCCCTGAACAGGGGTCTTCACGAGGGCAGTCTTCTTTGTTCCTGTGCTGTGAGCCCTGCAGACAAGGAGCAGACCTGTACCTGCAGAGCAGTGCATGTGCTATGGGGCTGGGAGCAGTGAAATCTTTGCTGTGTCTGAGAAGAGCTGCTCAAAAATCTGAGTGTGATTTGAAAACTGTTTTTTCTGAAGAGCACACCTTTCAGGACACTTTATAGACATCCCCTTTCCTCAGAAGTTTGAATGGAATTGTTTTTTAAAAATAAACTGCTTTGCTCCTGCAACAGAAATATTTTCTTGCTGGGAGAAACATCCTTCCCCTCCAAATGTGGTCACTCTTTGATATTCAAGTGCTCCAGTTTTGGATTTTCCACGGGGCACTACTTCCTGCCGTGCTGTGTCAAGGCACTGTCACTGCCTCAGGAGGCTGGCTGTCCTTACCATGACTACTTTGTCCCTGTCCTGGCAGCTGCAGCTGTCTCTGGAGCATCTGCAAGATTTTGTTGCACTCTGTTATTCAGCAGTGTGTTCAAAATGCATCCATGTGCCCCTGCTGAAGTGTGGGGATGGGATACTGTGGGAACTAGGATCAAGGGCTGCACTCTTTCAGCACATCAGCTGCAGCCCTCAGGCCACGTTTTGGGTAGCAAATCCATTCCTCAGTAGAGTAGGGTGTTGGGGTGCATCAATGCCTGGTGGAAGGGGGTGGTTTAGGTCTCTCTGCCTATGATGGAATTGTGTTTCATTGAAGTTTTTGGAGATTTATCTTCCTGGCAGTGCAATCTCCTTTATATATCCTTTTTATTACAGAAAAATCACCCCAGGAAAACCATCACTGGTCATCACAGAAAGCTTTGTCTAACAGCACCGCCACCTCCCAGGCACATCAGGTTGCATGGATCAATTGTGCTGTTTTACTGTGTTTCCTCACCTCCTTCCTAAAGCAAAAGTGCTGCCAACACGAAGTGCTGTTCAGTATAAGCAGCTGCTTTGCCTGGTCTTAGTAGGGCCTTCTCTTGGTTATGTCCACAAGAAAGTATTTTTGTTTTAATAGGAAAATAATGGAAATTAATCCTGTCCCTTTGCCCTTGGCCAAGGGGCAAACATTCTGTGTGAACTCCTTGTTAAAATATTAACAGCACTGACTACCCAGCGAAAAACAAATACAGTGGTCCTGGAGACTGCAGCCTCCAAATGCAGTCTCAGGGAATAGAGTTCTCATAACCGATGTAAAAAATACCCCCAACATGTTGTGGAATTGAATTAGTTTCCTTTTTTATATCATATTACCAATCTTCATGCTGCTAAGTGATGGATCAGGGCACAGAGGTTGAAACCTGGGGCTTGTTATCACGGGCAAGGATGAGAAGCCTGTGCTGACGTGCCCTCCAAGCTGCCTGATGCATGAGTCCTGGGGATGGAAAATAAGCAGCACGTAGGGATTTTGGCTGAGTGTTTTCTCATCCTGTTGAGCTGCTGTGAGCTGGGATACAGTAAATGTGTGCTGAACCTGCACAAAATGAGAGAAAGCCTATGGATGTCTAACATTTGCAAGGCACAGCCTAAGTCGCACTGTGCTCCTGAAGTCAGTCTCCTCTGAAGCATGGCTGCTATATTTTACACTGATAGTGCATATATATCCACTGATAGTAGATATAAATTCCTCCCTCTCCCCTCCCTTTAAAATATAGCAGACTAAGAAACTAAGAAAGAGATGTTTTTCTTCCCTTCTTTTATGTTTCCTGGAAGGTATGAGCAGACTTAGCCACATGTGTTGAGAAATAAATTGCTCTGAAGAAATGAGCTTTATTCCAAATCCTCTCTTAAGAGCCAAAGTCTTAAACAGAAGGTCACTAATCCCCAGACTCAGCAGAGATCATTTAGCTGGTTTGTACTCTTTGCTTTATTAATGTGAGTGTGTGTTCACTTGGTTTCCTCTCCTCACCCTCTGGTTCCTGCCGTCCCTCTCAATGTCCCCATGCCAAGCTTCTTTGGAGGCACAACTCATTCCCTTGTAGCAATGGCCATTAGCAGCATCCCATCCCTACAGCTGCTTCCTCAACAGACTTTCTGAACCCCTCATCTGCCTCAATTTTGCATCTTGTTTATCTCCTTGCTCAGATGAGTTTTATCTAAACCCCACTAAAAATGATGGAAAAACTTCCACTGATGTAATTAGCTCACGTCTTCTATGTGTTTGCATGTTTGTGCAAAAATTTAGGGATCAATATGCCCGTCATTGCCTTCTACATAGTGTCAGCACTGAACAACAGAGCTGGCCTCTCTCTAGAAGTTGTGGTTCCCCAGGAGCATACATGTATAACTAGGCAACATCCTCAGGGTCATCTACAAAATTGCTCCCAGCCCTGCCTCTGCATGCTTGCTTTTCAGAAGCATTGCATCAGGCTTGAACAGACTTGGACAGTGGTTGGTGGTGTTGCCTTAGGAGATGTAAAAGCTTCAGAGGTTATAGAAAGGGGTTTTTCTGTGCTTTGTTTTTGTTTTAATGAGCTGTGAAAGTTCTGATTAGAAATCTGTACCTTGCTGCCCAATGTATGCCTGTGCCTTTCCACTTAATTTGCTGTTCAGACCATGCTGTAATTACAAGAGAATAACCCCAGTGTTTGGGAGGGAGCTTTGCCCTCCCTGCTCTTCCCTCCCTGCTCATCCACTGTGGGAACAACCTGTTTTGGTGAGTCAGCCTTGTGCCTCGTCATTTACCCTGATACCAAAGTGCCAGCAGGATCCCTTTTACATCCTGAGTGGGATTTTTAGCCTGACACACAGCAAGCATCTCATGCTCTCAGGTCATCTGGAAGTACAGTCAGGGTGCAGCAGAACTTAGCTAATTGGCAAACTGCTGGAATGTGCAAAATATGAGTCGCTTTTTTCCACTGCTCAGCCAAGTAACAGGTGAGGCCTTCAGCCACAGCATCAGTTATTTTCACAGCCTCTCCAGCAGTGCGTTTGCTAGCACAGAACAGTGTTTTAGCCATCAATAATTAAAAATACAGATGTTCAAAGACACAAGCAAGGAACGTTCTGTGCCCATTATTCATAGTCTTTCTATAATGCTTGTGCCCAAATATAGCAGTTTGCCATGTGCAGTCATTCACAGCCTCTTCTAAACTGTAAATGAGATTTTCTCTTCATATTCTGGGAGTCCAGAATTTTGCACAAAGCAGGCTGTGGGCTAAAGACTGATCTTCTTGAGACAGAAGCTCTGAGCTGCTGCAAAAGGAGGAGGTGACTGGAGCCAGGTTACTGAGTAGCAGTGAGAATCCTAGGAGGTTGTCCTTTTCCACCTGTACTGACTGATGTGCCATGAGCCCTGGGAAGGCACAGCTTCTCCAGTCCTCATTCAAACAGCTTCTCTTACAGCATGGTCTGAGTGAGCAGCATTCTCATTCTTAGATGTGTTTTGCAGCTGCTCTGCAAGCAGGCCATGATCGTACCTTTTTGCCAACCTCTGGGTGTGACGATTGCTGTCCTGGAATATGGACTAGAACTCAACTGTGACCCTCCAGAGCTGAAAGCATTAACAGTGATGTCAGCTTAAAACCCACTTATCCCCTGTCACTGGGAATCTTGGCTGGACTGGAAAGGACAGGAGCAGGGAGGGTTGAAAAATGGTGAACGGGAGAGAGTTCCGCAGTCAGAGGCTCAACATCAGCCTCAGAGAGATGGTTTGTCAACATGACCCTGCCATCTATGGACATAAGCAAGAGGATAACTACAATAAACACAGGTGAGATCAACAAAGAGACAGGTATATGATCACAGAGACAGCTGTTGCAGTGGATGGCTTTTGGGATGGGATTTTTTTTTAAACATGGAAAATTCATTGCTTTTTTTAGCTCACGTGATGCCTCCAGCTCCAAGCAGTATCACATGCTCCTTGAAACTTATTTTTCTGTCTCCTTTTTATCAGATGTGGGCTAAGAGGGGAAGGGCATATGCATCAACTGCAGACTCTGCAGTATCACTCACTGTGCTTGCTTCTTTCTTTGGGTAAAATGTATGATGTTCAGCAAGATCACCTGAGCCTCCAAAGGAAAACATGTTTAACAGACCAGTAACAAGGAGAAGATAAGTTGGCAGGCACTGCCACAAGATTTGGGGCAGTTCAAGAATACTTGTACCTTCCAAAACAGGACAAGAGTAATGCAAATGGTGATTATTAACAGCAAACTTCACCCCGAAGCATCCAAGACTCAGGAATCCCATCCAGCCTCTCTAACAAGAATGTGAGAAACTAGAGGTAGATGGAAAATGGATTCAGGCTTTTTCAAAATAAAACAGAATTGTTGAAACATGACTGAAGGAGGTTACTGCTTCAGCTGATGCCTAAGACTCATTTCTGTTGTTTAAAAAGGTGTCAAGGTCTGGTTTTAACTCTTCTCTATAGTTGGTACTACAGATAACCAGATGATCTCCAAAAACACTCAAGCAAACAAACAACTGGCAAAATAAATAATTGATTAATATAGTAATAACTTTGACCTGTGTTTCCTATACCATTACTTGATCACTGAATAGGTTCAGGCTGGCAGGGTGACAATTCGGTGAAACAAAAGTCAGGGAAGTCTTCCTTCCCGTCCTCCTACACTTTGACCAGTGTCTCTTCTTGCCATCATAACTAAAGAATTACTAAGTGCTTGCCTATTTTTCATAGCCTGGGCTATTTTTGTTCTGGTAGCAAAGAGAAAAAGACAGACATGTGGTAGCCAGTAAATTTTGTGGTGCCGTCTCTCTGAATACAGAGCCCTAGGCTAGAGGTTGGGGAATTCCATCTTGAAAACTTGTGGATGACAAATGGAGCCAAACCAGTGTGTGATGTTCTCACTGAAAATGGTTTCTAACAAACACTAATTGTTCTTCTGAAAAAAACATTTAATGTTTTCATCTATGGAAGAGTTCTACTGAAACAGATTTTTCTCGATTTCCTCTAGAGGGCAATGTCTTATAAATATTTTAAGCAATTTCTGGGTTCTGTCAACCGGGAATTTTAGCTTGTCTTATCTAGGAATTTGAAAGACAGCAATGAAAATTGTTTCTTTACATGCTTTTAAGATGTGTATATACATAATATAATCTGATTCTCGGGCTTGTAGAGTGCAGTAGCTAATCCCTTTAAGAAGCAAGAAATATGTTGTGCATTTTGGGTAGATTTGGCTATTCTGGAATGCAAAGAAGGAATTGCTGATGAAGACCTGACTCTCTTCTCTACCTGTGCAGCTTCAAGGACTTCTAGGAACTGCCCCTTATGTGACAATTGTAAAAAAGATTATAATCCAGTCCTCTAAGAAGGAAGTTACCAGTTGTAGTTTATGTCGGTAGCTGGAACTTCAGTGCAGAGGATAAATCTAAACAAGTCTAAGTGGTTCATAAGACCTAGGAAACAGAAAGGTATTGTGTTATTTATTTCCTTAAGCATTTATGCATATATTCCTGGGTTCACTAACTGTATTGCTTGTTTGGTGGATGTTAGTAACAGCACAATTTTTTGTCCACATAAACAGCTGCTAAAATTAGTATGACTCAAAGGTGGTTACTCTGGACCTTAGTAATTTAATTTAAGGGACATTTTTAGTCACTGTAGTTTACAAATGGTAACTATAGATAAAGGCTGTTTTGTTTTCCTTAAAACTCAGGTGTAGGATTGGAAACATATTTCCATGGGCATAAATTCTTTTTTGTCACCTGTATCATTCTCTTCCTTCATTCTCCCAAACTGACACTAGTAAAAGAAAAATTTGCTCTTGACATTGCAACATGAAAATGGCTTAAGAGAAATCCTTTTACAATTCTGTCTCCTTTCCTCTCCTGATGGCCACTAGTCCTTTCGAGATTTACCATAATGGCATTATTGGATTATCTTGCAAATCCCGTACTTTTACTGAATTTGTGGGTTAGCATTCTTGATAAAATATTTTTTCAAAATAGTAGCAGGCAATCTGCAGTTTTCAGGTTCTCTAAATGAATAAACCTGCTAGTTTGTTTTTCCCCAAATAGGAAACACAATTAATTGAAGAAAAACACTTATTCCCCAAAGTGCTTTATTTGGAAAACAATGGCCTGTGAATAAAAAAGCAGTATTTGCATTGCCTTCAAAGCCAGCAGGCATTAGGTAGCAATGCAAGATTTGCCATCTACTTTTGAGTAATAGCAACTCTAAGAAAAATCTGAGGTTTTCTGTAGATTTTAAAAGCTTAAATAGGTGACAATTGCTTTTTAATTATTGCTGCTGGCCAGGCAGGACTTTTTCCTAAACTCTGCCTTAACAGAAGTATGATAAGCAGTTTGCAAATGTTAAGTTCCTGGGAAAAATTTTTAGAGACTTCAGAGGAAACTAAGTATTCTTGGTTTCATTTCTCCTGCTGCATGAGAAGCTTCGTGTTTGAACCTTATATTCATCACCACCTTCATTTAGGGCTTTTGTTTAGATCTCACTCTCTCTGAATTAGCTGACAGTTTAATGCTTAATCACAGGGGGTTTATTCCTTAGCTGGCTGAGAGGAGCTATGTTTGGGGCTGTAGGTGTGTGTGGGGAGGTTGGTTCACCCTGGGCTGGGATCTGTGTTCGTGGGTAGCCCAGGGAATGTCACGCCTGCATGGCTGCAGCTACTGAAGGAGCCACCAAGGCTCACAGCTTCGTCTTCTCCTTGCCCTCTCTGCCTTCCTTGCTGGTGAGTGCTCTGCAGGGCAGCTCTCTTGCTGCTATGCCCAACGTCTCTGACAATTCCATAACAACATGGGCTTTGCTGGAATGCCTTCCCACTCCAATTTGCCTTCCAAATTTCCTCCTGCCGCTGCATATCAGTCCCAGCAATACACTAAATAGTCTACTCCCTGATCTGGTTTTCTGTTATGGCCTGGATTTGGAAAGTAAGTGGTATATACAGCAGAGCAGAAAATTATTTAGTAATCCAGTTTCATCAGGATGAACTACGTGGTTAAAATAAATCGGATTTCAATAGTTCACCAGTTATGCTGTGGAGAAAGAAATAAGTTAAAAAAGGTGTACAGATGCCAAATGGATTAGAAGTTAACGGCTGGTGTATGGAATCTAAATCAACAAGGGTTTACTCCAGGGCTCTGCCTTTAAAAGGACTCTGTATTATATAGTGGATGAGAAAGGTGGAATATCAGTGCTTTATAAGTATGATTTTGTGGCTTAAATGCTTTATCTGATGACTTGAGAAACAAATTATAAACTGTGGAAATTAATTTAGGCAGCATCATCATTAAGAAAAAAATCATGTAAGTTAGAGAAGTAAACATCTCTCTTCACACAGGTAGATTTCAGATGAGCTTCAAAACAAAAGAGGTAAATGACAAGAAGGTAGAAAAAATTTAGGACGGAAGAAGGACTTAGAAATTCATTAATCCTGACTGGATGAATAACAATCAGAACTGTTTTGTCTGATATGTAATTAAATTAGATATCATTATCTGTTAAAACCATTCAGCCAGCTCTAATAACCAAGGAAACCAATCCTGAGTCCAGGTGTTAGCTCCCACACTCCCTGAGGTTTTCCTGGCCTCAGGGATATTCTCTCATTTAATGATAGTATCAATAATAGTATTAAAGAAGATGAAAAGTAATAGTCTCTCTTTTTATATAATCTTCAACATGCAGAGCAGCACACCTGGGACCCACTGTCCATGGCCTACATCAGGGGAATCATGCGTGACTTTGCACAGTGAAGATCTCCTCTAGATTAAAAAATGTCATATATCAGGCTATATATGGAGTCATAAGCTGGTGTAAGAATCCAGCATGAACCCAATGTAAAGAGCTAGTTTAAATTCCATGTAAAGTTTTGACTTCTTCACATTTTAGTGGCATTTGCTATTTGCTTGTATCTCATGCTACTCTCTACAGTAAGCCCATGCTGGTTCTGTCTTTACCTTCCATTTCTCTTCCGCATGCTTCTATTTTAAATCATTAAATCAAGTTATGTTTTCATAAACTGTATGTAACTTAGAGCAGCTATGTATCTACCTCCTGTCTTACAGCCTAATGGATAGCATGTTTAGACTTAACAAGTGTTGGGTCCTGGTCAAGCCTTTTCCCCATGCTGGGAACAAGTCACGGCCTTGGTGACAGGGAGGTGATGACAGCAGCTCACTTTCTGCAGGTGCTTGAGCTCTCGAGGGGGAAAAGCACGTTATTAAATGCTGGGTTTTATGGCAGAGTGTTTCTTTCCAGGTACTTGCTTGTCTGGTGCAGGGTTATAAAGTCAGTGTACCTTCACAAGGGCTAAAATTCTTTGAAATACCTCTTTCTGCAGAAGTACATTTGAGCAATACAAATAAGCTCTAGCTTAGGAGATACCTGCCTGGTTATGAATTTAGCTATTACTCAGTCTTCCCAAGTATCTCCAAGAGGTGTCTGTGTCCAAGAGCGAGACTTATTTACCTGTAGAATTTCCTAGAATAATGACAGAATGGAAAAACTGAATTCTGTTTTTCCGAGGCCTTGAAGCCAAAATCCTGTCCTTTCCTGTGCCTAGTGCTTGCTTTGTGGAAAAAAAAAATCCAAAAAACAAAAGCAAAAAAATCTCCTCAGCCTTGTTTTTGTCATGGTGATCTAGCCAGCGCACAGTTGAAGTCTGATTTCCAGATACAGTATTTGAGATTTGTGGTGAACTGCGAAGGTCTGAAGCCAATCCTGCTGGAGCTGCCAGTTTTCTGGTTGGAGTGCTTGCTTTGGTTTATAAAGCTTTGCATGTCATACCTTACTGTGTTATCTTTTAGAGCTGAAACAATGAAAAAGTCTCACAGGGCTGAAGACTTTGGATGGGAGTTTATTAAGGAAAAAGGGGCCACTTTATGGCTTTATTGGGGAAAATGTGACTAAATAGTTTCCTGTTTAACACAACTTTTATTTTGTAAGAACTTCCTTGCAAGTATGAACAGGGTAATTGGGAAGCTGAGGAGGAACCAGTATCAAAGATACGTGTGTGAGGTTTAAATATAAACACATTAATTCATTGCATGGCAGACACATACTGGGAGCAGCCTGGCAATGCAGGGGCTGTTCCAGCTCCCAAACTTTACCCTCTCTCATGGTCACTTCACACATTCCCCTTGCTTTGTAGTCCCCAGTTTGCCAGTCAAGGAGTCCGTGGGATATGTGCAGGAGTGATGTGAGAGTTTCAGGTGCAGACACAGGGAGGAAGTTTGTATGTAGTCCATGGAATACTGTTTCTGAGGGTCCCCAGGCTCCTTCTCTGAGGACTAACTTGGTCCATGGAATGGGACCATTCACCAAAAAGTGAACGTGAAGCTGGGCTGAAAGTTTCCATTTTTGTCACATTTTGCTGCACACTTTTTCAGCAGCATTCATCAAAGTAGCCTGGAAACTGTCCTGGAGAAATAGCTTGATTGAATATATAAGTTTTAAACTTAGCATTGCTCTTATTATTCCGCAGGTTGCCTGCATTTGGAAGTTTTAGCCTTTAGATTGTGCCAATTGATCAAAATCTTCCTGTGTCATTACTAAAGCTTGAATTTTGTTTTTCTTTTCTTTCAATTGATGGCAAACTTTGCTCCTGACTTAAGAGGATGGCTTGGAACCTTACCAAATGAAAACCTGACGCCAAAGAAGAGCATTTGTTATTTGGAATACCCCCTCTTTCTTAGTACAATCAAAAGGCAAACTCTTTTTCATCCCTTGTAAAATGGTTGCATATTCATTGAGGGGGAAGGAGCTGAATCCCAAGTGTTAGGAGGTAGGGGAGTAATTCCTGATTTTCATATGTGGAAGCACTATGGCAAAGCTTAACTACAGAAGTGACTCTTGGTTTATGACCATGTCAAAGGAGAATTCAGCCTGCAGCAAGATGTGTTCTCAAATATGGTCAGCTACCACAGATTGGTCCAAAAGAAAACATCNAAGCACTAAGGACCAGTCATAAATCTTCAATCCAACAAGATTAAGAGATAGCCTAGGGAAAAATCCAAAAGGGATCAGAAATCCAAGAAGGATCCTGCCCATGGAGCCGATAGGCACAGTGTCTGAGATCTGCAATCAGTACCAGATGCTGCTGATATGTGGTGCGGATCTTGTAACAAAGAAATGCTGGACCCATTCAGCCCAAGCAGGAAGCCTTGCAGATTAAATTTGTATTAGTTGGAGCCTGTAGATTGCTTTAGCAAGCAAAATTGAGCCTGGGTGTTAAGATGATCTGGATCAAGAAACCCAAATTAGGTTTCCTCCTTAAAGAGGAATGAGCACATTTTGGCACCAGTTTTCATAACAGTTTTAGAAAGAAAATATTTGGAAACAGATGCAGTATGTTTCTGTATATTAAATCCAGTCTGTGAAATAAAGCTACTCTCTCTGACTGCACAGAACGGACAGAAGACTCCTGGAACAAAATCCCCCCAAAATTTTATGTGTGTTTTAAGGAAGACTCTTGAAACATTAGTAACTGATGAGTGGATGGCACATTCTGATATGTGCTGGGAAGTACAGACAGATGAAATGCAGGATGATTTGCCATGTTTAAAAAGCAAACAAGATCTGGGCTTCCACTTGTAATATCATAAGGATCACAGCATATTACATTAATGGAGGCTATTCTAGCATAAAATGAAAGCCACAATCTCTGCAGCCATGGTCTAGGACACTGGGGAGGGTAATATAAAATGACTCCAGGGTGGAGCACAGGTTGCTGGAGGGGGCAGCCTCTGTTGTAACCGACATTATTTTTGTAGTTAAGGAGAAGGGAAAAGTGTTGCTTTCATAGGAAATCTTAGTGAGCAAGCACATATGGGCAATGAATTGGGAACTTGGGAAAGTTAATTCCTGAAGAGAGCTTGTGTAGCCCTACCCGCTACGCAAGTCCTGCTAGCTGGGGTGCTGGCAGTGCAAATAGTGCCTAAGCATCCTGCTGGGTGTCTGCAAGGGGGTAAAACACTCTGATCCCTGATCTGCTCTGAAAACACACAGTGCCAGAACTTGTGTTACTCACCTTGAGATGTGTTTGAGGGTCAGTGCACTCCTGGCAGCGTTCTCTAGCAGAGGGGCTGGCCTTGCTACCTCTGGCCCAGCATTATCCTGCAGTCAAGGTAGTGACAGGGGCTGGGAACTGGCACCAGCCCTCCCCTCCGTGGCCCTTCCCTCTCTTGTCTTTATGTTATGCTTAATCTCCCTTATGCTTTTTCTGGGATGTGTGGTCATGTTCCATTTTGTGTCATGGCTAAATCGCTTCCAACACTGCAAGTGAGGGAAAGCAGGGTGAGCACCTGGAGCAGATTGCCAGCAACACCTTAATGGCTAGTTGCTCTCTTGCCCAAATCGATTTTCTCTGGTAGCTTTGGAAATCCCAGTATGAGACCTGAACAGTCACAGGTGTGCAGAACCCTTCCAACCTGCAGCAGCACCTTGCTACCTCCAGATTGGGGTTGGTGGGTCTGAGGTACATTTTTCCCCTCTCTGTTGACCCTTTGGGATTATCATGAGATGTACATTGTGTTCTGTGTGTACAGAGAATATTCAGATTGCTGTTCTTGTGCAAAAGAAACAAACCCCTGTGATAGCTGCATTCCCCTAGGCTGCTGAGCACCCCGTGCAACATTTTACACTCAGCAGAGCTTAGTGGAGTTAAAAATAGTTCTTCTTGTCAAAATATTTCTTGGTAGTAAAAAATGTCCTTAGGGTACTTTGTGAAGTGGTAACCTTTGGACATAACAGGGTAAGGAAAAATCGGAACATAGTCTTTAATGCTGAAAAAAAGTTTGTCTTAATTGCACAATATGGGAGAAAGTTTAGGAGCAGAGAAAAGTGCCATCACCTTGGGGAGGGGAAGAATGGAATTTAAATGGAGATCTAAGAGTGAGTATGTAATGTAAGATACTATATCTTTGTTAAGTATTTTTTCCTTTGGTGCTTGAAAGTTTATCTGGGAGAAAATGTCTGAGTATGTGTAGTGGATGAAGGTCTTGGTGGGAGTCTTTGAATTCAAGGCATGATAAAGCCTGGCTTTTCACTTTTTATTTGATTTTAGAGGGTAATGTAATGCTAAATTTGGCCCACAAATTATAATTTCTAAAAACAAGCTTAGATATGTGTTTCTGCCCTGCAAAAACCCACTCTTAATAGATAACAGATTATTTTGAGCAAATGCATGTTCCTGTGTAGAGTATCAGAACTGGGCCACACATTGTAAAGAAGTGAAGGTATTAAATGAACAGAAATTTAAATTAAAACAGAGGACATTATTGAGAAAAATGCATACAGTAAATAGGGATTCTGATGTGACAGCTTGATGATTTTTTTCATTCTAATAACTGTAGCTGGAGTTAAATGTAGCAGATAAGGCAAATTGCTTAAAGGCTGTGTGATTTCTGGCTTATTGCTCTCTGTTTTACTTCAGCAGTACAGAACATTTCCTTATATCTGTTTTCTGCTCTCCAGTCTGAGCTATTGCTTTGTATTTTGAAATTAAATACAGTATACTTAATGCCATGTGAATCACCACTGCTGTGAACTATGTGATACCATATTTTTCTGGCACTACAAAGTTACCTGAATTAGAGAACTGCTGGGTGAGAAGGCTTTATCCCAATTTATAGTAGCCTCTAAATAAATTCTACAAGCATATAAGGAAAATAATTAAAAAGGGATGTCAGAGCTATGTAATATAGGTACATTGCATCATGGTTTGGAGTTTCATAGAATATTCTCTAAAAGTGAGTATTTTTTAATTTATATAATTGATTTTTAAAAATACCAGCTTATAAATAAACTGCAAATGCATAAAATCAGCTCTAATATGATTGCTTGCTAAATATAAATATTTCCACAAACAGCTCTCTGCCCTCGGAGCTCAACCTCTGGCTAATGGAGCATATTTTGAAGATCATACTCCAGAAAGGGATTTGTGGGGAGCAGTGGGAGGGGGTTATCAATCCAGTCATTTTACCTTACCCCACTGCAAGCAAAAAAGAAAAGAAAAAGAGTCTACTAGAGACTAGTGATCTTAAATAACACTTTAAATCCCAAATAGCCTTTACATAGGAAGTCACAGCATCAGCCCTCTGGGACAAATGTCTGTGTTTTCATTACAAACTACTGACTGTATTTTGAGTGCTATAAAAATAATAATTGTGGACAAGTGAATAGAAAAATAAAATTGAGAGGTTCAATTTCTTGACAGCTCTCAATACAGTTTCCCATGGGTTGCTTTCCATATTTTACCTAAGAATCCCTGCTTTCTGTTGTAGAAAACATCTCTGACTGTAGCCCCTGTAAGTAAGGAGCACAGATGAAAAGTTTGCTGACAAACAGAGACAAGGCATCAGAATGTCTCCCAAAAATCAGTGAAAAAGCATCTGATTTCCTGCTATTTGTATGGCGGCAGGAATAAGTGAGTGTTTACAAATAATTCTAGTTTAGGTCTTGTAAAGGCCTGTCTGCCTGCAATTTGCACATAAAATCCCACTAAAGATTAAGGACTGGGCTGTTTTCAGCCAAACCTGGAGCTACTTGGAGTTTTTTTGGTCATTGGAATTGTTCTGCACACCCCATGAACTTGCAGCCAGCACAAAAAAAATGAGGGTGTAACTCCCAGCTGAGCTCTGGGTGGCTCTGGGGCCTGCTGGCTGTGGGCTGTGGTATTCAGCTCTCCAGGGCTGTTTATAGTAGTTGTGTGTTGGAGCTATTAAACTTGCATTTTTTAAAAAAGACAAACCAACCCAAACTACTTTTGTTTTTCTTGTGTGCAGAAGAAATGGAGAGGGAAAGGTTTTCTCTGCGGCAGTCCTCTCATAGTATAAGAGCATGTGGTGCAGAAATGGGGCTTTCTGGAGGTGGTGGTCTCAGAGGCTCGGGAAACTCAGTGGCCTGAATTGGCCACAGATTGGCCGAGTGAACTGTGAGGAGAGCCACGCAGAGGTCAGGGAAGGGATTTTTGTATTTACACTGTCACAGCTGGGAGCAGAGCGTGGCTTTTGCATTCCTTGACTCTGCCCTGGCATGCTGGATGCCCATGCAGTAATTAACTCTCTTTTGTGTAATTTTTGTGGTTTTTGGCTGAGTCCTGAAGTTTGTTGTTTTGTTTTAGGAAAAAATGGAACATCATGTTGTTGTCCCGGCTTATATGTGGTCCTGGATGCTTATTGTGTTTTTAAAGGAATTTCTTTTAAATATGCACATTCATTTTGATGCCTATTAGATCCACAAAAGTCTTGGATCCTGGGAAGGTGTACCGTATAATTAACTTTATCTCTGTGTGTTGTGTGTCAGGGATGGCAGACATCTGGTGACCAGGACACAGCAGTGTTGAGAGAATGCAAATGTCTGTGACTGTTGTAAAGAACAAATGTTTCTGGTGCTTCCAGCTTCTGCAGATAATGCTTGAGATAAGGCAGGGCTTAAAAATAAAAATTAGGAACAGAGCTAATACTTAAGAACTTTCCTCAGTTGTTTCCTCAAAGTGTTAACTTCTCATACCCAGACATTAGTGAAACTGATTTTAGTGACATTTAGTTTGTACAAATGTGGCCCTGTGGTGATTTGTGCTATTTGTTGTTTTTCTGAATATGAATCAAGAATTTATTTGTACAGAGACAAACATAAGGAAAGAGCCAAAAATAACGGCAGTCCCAGAAATGCCATGCAGCATTGTCCCTGTGCTGTGGAATGGAATCCAACTGCACCTTTACTAGCTAAGCACTGAAGTGGCTTTTTCTGTAGCTTTCTTTTGACTGCCTTGGGAAATGGTTTCATCAGTCCACTGTCCTTAGTTTTCTTAATTTTTCATTTTTGTACTCCTGAAATTCAAGCTAGAAATTAATTTGATGCCCAACTCTGTGGGGCAGAAGAGAATGATCTGTGCTAAGTAGTTCTTCTTGCATATGTATGAAGCCAATTTTCTTTAGACAGATTTCTTTAGATAAATCAATGCTTTATCTTTATAGAACCGTATGACTCAAATCCTGTTTTGGCTTATAGCACAACAGATTACTTTGAAATGCACAGCTGCGTGTATGTGCGTAAAATATGTAAATGCTATCAATATTCTTTAAAATAAAAGCTAAGAAGATTTAGGGCTCAATCCCCCAAATTTCAGTGGGATGTTGGCTCCTAAACAGACCTAGAAAAGCCCTGCACAGCTGTCACCAAGCTGGGAGGTGTCTAATAGTTCTAGACTTTCCTGATGGGGAAGAGGCAGTTTCTGTGCTCTCTTCCAGGGCACTTCAGTCTTGCCTGAGCCTGAGTAGCTCATCTGTTTCCTTGTGCCTTGGGGACCCTGTATGCCATTTCTCTCTCCAGTGTGCTTCCTCAGGCCAGTCAGGAGGAGAAACCACCTTCTCACTCTCTAGACTGCTTCTGCCAAGGTTTTACCAGGCAGGACTTCGCATTTTTCTTTGCATTTGAATAGGAAATTTGGGTCATATTTTGTGGCCCGTAGGATAGACATTTGATGGATCCTTCTGGACTTCCAAGTACGATAGGAGAGTGTGCACAATAACTGCTGTGGTCTCTTTTCTGTTTATGACTACAGCATAAATAATTAGTGACACCAAAGGAGGCATCTCAGGGTAGGATTCCTGCTGCAAAACTCTTTTGTATTATTATAATAACCAGGTTGTGGGCAAAACATGAACAGTTTTTGGGTGGGGACTCAGAACAATCTGTCTTCCCACATTAATATCCTGAATTTTGGATTCTGTTTTGCCCAGAGAAATACATGTAGAGAAGAGGTGATGGGGAGGCCTTGGGCAGGAGCTGTCTGGGAGCTACTTACTTGCCTAGGAAAATAATGCTGGTGAGCATTTCTTCCTCTTGAGCAGGGGCTATGGAATTTGCTGTCCATATCCTGGATGAATTTCCCAGCCCCTCTGATGCTCAGAGGATGGATGCAGCCATCGCAGCCTCCTCTCACAGCACGGCTCAAAATCTGACCTCTGCTTTTTAAATGAAGGGGCTTATGAGTTTGTTTTTTTTTTTTCCTCAGGAGATGTCAGGCCATGAATCATGGTGGGAAGGGAGGCATTTCCTGGTTAGCAGTGTTGAGCCCCAGAAAGACGCACATCCCAAGGATTGAAAACTTCCCTTCGGGTTAGCTCTAGGTATGTTAACTATTGGTGTGTTTCATTTTGGCACCTAATTCACTGCCTGTGCTCTCCAGGAGCTGAGGCACTGACATCAGGCCATGCATTTTGCTCCAAGGAACACAGGTCAGAGGCTCTTCTGTCTCCTTCTGAGCTCCTGTCTTCCTCCAAGCTCATGGAAGGCTGAAAATTACACTGAAAATCCTGAAAAACAGGAGGGACAGTTATTTCTGTTCAGGGTAGTACTTCTGTGAGCAAAGCTAAGCTGTTGAAAGATGGCTTGAGTACAGCATGGGATGCAGTGGAAGAATTTAATCCCTGTCCATCTTGATTACAGTTGTGATCTGCTTACTCCTTGGGCAAATATAGTTATACTTTTTTTTTTCCCTGTTATACCAGTGGGTTTTCTACCTGTATATGGCCAAAACTTCTGTCATCAGGAGATGGCTGCCACCGCAGCTGTATAGTTTAGATGGCAGAAGTAGAAAATGCAATATTGGCTGCTGTTAGGTCTGCCGGGAATCGGCTGCCACACACCTGGAAAATGGCCGTGAGTTGTTAAATGACAGCCTGTGATAAAGACACTTGACTTTGGCACAACAGGCCAGGCTCTGGGAAAGGGAACAGCTCCTGGCAGTTTTGTGGAGGCAGCAATGGGGATTTTAATTTGCATGCCACGAGTGAGAAATATTTTCAGCGGGGGGTGGGGCGGAGGGGCACGGATACACAGGACACCTCTCAACAGGAGCCTGCTTTGGGTGGAGCAAGTGTGAAAAGCACCCTGTCTAGAGCAGGTCCTGCTGGAAAGCGACCTGTGAAGGTGCCCGAAGGCAGTGCAAGGCTGCTCGGCACATCCCCCCGGCGGGGGCGGCTGGAGCTCCGGGAGGGGTGGGCACCGGGG
>VXAX01003310.1:130166-299366 GCA_013399835.1 Leptocoma aspasia | reverse complement strand
GTCCGGAGGGTCGGTGCGGGCGGCGGGAGCCGCGGTGACCAGCGAGCTGCGGGACTCTCCCCAAACCATGCTAGGGGCCTCGGGCTCGGGGCTGGGCAGAAACTTCATTTGGGATCTGGCAGGAGGGTACGCGTTCCCGTGGGGACAGGAATCTGTTCAAAACCACTAAACAGTTCGTTTGGAGAAAATCTTTACAACTCCAGGCACAAAATGCTTTCCTGTAGGACACACGAACACCAGATTTTTAAAATGAAAGCGCTGCTGAAAGCCTTGCAGAGCAGCTTCTCTTGGCAAGCCTGCGTACTGAAGGGTTTTAATAAGGAAAATCTAGTCTTTCAACTGGATGCAAAAAATAGAGCTGAATTATTACTTCCTAAATTTATCATGATTCCTGGCTTTCAGTTAGGAGAGCTTTCGGTGGCATTCAAGTGCCACAACCATCATGTTCCTTAAATATCTCCTAAACCCTGAGCAAACAAAAGTCTGTTGGTGTTTAGTGTGTTTGGTACATGTAGGTCAGAACTGCACTTCATTCTTATTTCATAGTTACTTCGTGGTGATACAAATCCAGTGCTTCTGCTCAGCTGAGTTTTGGCAGGGTCTTCTCTTGCAGCAGAACTGGGGGACCTTCTAAGTGAAGCTAACAAATAAAATATGCTTTGAAATGGAGTGCAGATGGGAAGCCTCTTAAATATTGTGTTGCACAACAGTGCGCTGTGTGTGCATGCGGCTCACAGAACTAGGGTTTGTGAATGCATCCACAATCTGAACTGGACCCTGTGCTGTTCAGAAATATCATGCATCAGTGTCTGAAACAGCAGCAGTTCTGATGATAAAGGTTAATTCATCTCTCTCCTGACAGTACTTTTGATGCCTGACATTTCTGTTAGGTTGGCATTCTGTTTCCTAGAAATTTGTGTATGTCCTAATTTTCTAATTCTGAGATATTCTTAAATTGTGATTAAGAGGAGTAACTGGTGTTTGCTAGCTCAGGTGGGTGGTGTCTCAACTTTTTTAGAGCTGTTTTGTGAGTTATGCAGCTGTCCCTTGAAGTGTACAGCACCTGTGAATTGCCATTTCATTCTGACTGATAGCAGTAGACTGATAGTAACACCCTCAACAATAGAAATTGAGGTTCTCTATCGAAATTTCTTTATCCCTGCATCGCACCCTTTCTTCACAGTAGGGAGTGTCCCTTTGGCTCCATCTCCTGGCTCAAAAAGAGGATCCCCCTTCATTGAGAAGGTATGGAGAGATGGGAAGCCTCTGGGTGATACAGGTTAAAAGAGGGTGAAAAGGGTGATGAAGGCTTTTTCTTTATCTTGAACAGTGTGATCTTGGGATCTGTTACACCAAGGTTCCTCCTCTCTGTGGGAAGCTGGAAATTAGGTTCTCACTTTTATTTCCTGAAAATAGAGTATGTCTCTTATGCTACTTCTTATGTCTTGGAAAGATTTTTCACTTAGTGACTAAATATTATCATGGTATTTAGAAAATCATAATTTAGAATTTCATTCCTTTCATGGATCTGCTCTCAACAGAAGGGTTAGTCATCTCGCCTGATACATCTCTCTGTGTGATCTTCTAGTGGAAATGTGTTAATGATATATCCTTTATGTCATGATTTTTCTGCATGGTCAGGGAAGTGTCTTGCCAGCAAATTATTAATCCACTTGAAATAGAAAACCTGTGGTGCTGTGGAAGGATCTTGCTGTGATTTAGCAGATGTATGACTATGATTGACTTTGTGTGTGAGCAGAAGGAATCCTATTCTGCAAGTACAGTGAGATGGCAGGAACTTTTCCCTTGTGAAGCATCTTTTGTGTGCCCTCTCTTTGGTGGAGAGCAACTTCCTTCAAATGCCAAAGACAGGAGGGAAAGAGCCTTAGCCAGACTATAGAACCAGGGTGCTTGTCCTGCTTGGGACAGCCAGAGTTCTGTATCCACCCACTGTACCCCAAACTGAAAGGGGAAGGTGTTGAGCTGTTCTGTCACTGATGTTTAGTGTTTGAGGTGCTCATGGGGGTAGCAAAGCAATAAGGTATAACTTTCTAGAGCCTTCCTTCAGCTATGTGAAGTTAGGAAGATCTCTTTTGTTTTTGTATAGATGACCCCTGTATTCCAGCAAGTGCCAAACAGTGTGTCAGTGCCATGTAGTGCTTCATTGTTGTTGCTTGAAGTATGGTAAATCATGTGGGTTTACAATCAAAGACAGCATGGTGTGGTCTGGGTGCTGCCTATGTTTTTTTTGTTTGTGGGGCACTCTCAGTAGGGGTGTTTTTAACCCTACCAGTGGACAGCAGTTTTCTCTGCCGTGGTGCAGAGTGTCCCCTCTTTGCATGCAGAGACATTCTTTCTAGCACATGCAGTCTGGCAGCAGAGGGACTCAGGGAAGGGGACAGATAGCTCCCATGAGCTGAGGTGGCGGCTCACAGTTCTCTCTGGTCATCCAGAACCCTTCCCTTGAGGCTGAATATTGGTGACTCTCTGAAATAATTTTTTGTCCACAGAGTGCACTGTGGGGGGGTGGGAGAGGGGAGATGGTTCTCGGCAGATTAGTTCCGTCTATCTTTTAATGTCTGTGCTTCGCTTTTTACCAAGCTTTGTGCTAGGTAGGATCACAGAGCCGCTAATACCAGCCCTCCAAGGCTGAGCTGAGTTATTTTCTGACTTGTATGTATCATGAAGAGATGCATCAGCCCAAGAGATTCCAGCTGCAGAACGTGTGTGTGTGCAGCATGCCTTGTTCGGATGTTGTTTCCTTAATAAAATTGCTCATTTGGCGTGAAGAGTTGTTGGCTGGTTTGGGTGTTAGGTTTGTTCTCCACACTCCTAGCCCTGGGATACAACAGTCAAGTTTTCTTCTCTCTGGCTGGTTCTGTAAGGTGATTTAAGATCCACAGCCTTGGTAGAACTGTGATTGCAGGGAACTTGAGGTGATAGCCTGTTTGACAGGTGTGGGTAGAAATGAATGTTGCTGTGGGTACTGCATGTTTACTAGGGACTGCAGAAAGGCAGCAGTCCCTGAGGAATGCTGGCTGCAAGCATCCTGGTTAGGTTTGAGTTACCTGAATATGCCCTGACTTCACATACAGATTCAGACACATGCACTTTCATTCAGTGTAGGCTGAGATTTCTTTGGAGTCTTGTAATTTTTCTTCTTCCCTCTTCCTCTTTCTCCTCCCCCCAACCTTGCTCTGTGGTAGCTGTTGCTCTTGTGGAGAGGCTGGGTTTGCATCAGAGCCTGCACTGCCTGTGACATGGTTCACAACTCGTGGAGCAGGATTTGGTACCTCTGCCCTACCTGATGAGCAAGAAACATTTTGCTCATCATGGGAATGTTATCACTCATGGAGTAGTTGTCCTCAGTGTTTTGCTGGGCAAAAGACTTGTAATAGCCTGAGACTGCTAATGAGGAATAATATATTCAATTAAAATACACAGTGGAATTCTATTATTGTAGGCCAAAACGTAGTAAATAACTAAGACCTTAGTCTAGGATTCAGGGAAAATGTTGTCTTTTCTGCAGAGTGCTTTGTGAATGTTGATAGTGATCAGTGGTTGAAGTCACATGAGCCAAAACCTGGCACAGGTCCTGGTCTCTTTTTCAGAGTTGTAGAGAACTGGGGTGTGTAGAAATTCTCTGACTTGAGGACACAACCTCAGTCCATCTAATGTCTCAGAGACTGAACTGCGGGACTACTGCTTGTGGGAAGGTGATCACAGCAGTCTGTGTCGTCTCAGCTCAGGTCAATTAGATCCCTAAAGCCTTAGGAGAAGGTGGCTCTGCTACCCCTAGACCTGCATGGGATGCAGTGTGGCTGTGTTTGCTTCGCCCTGCACTGGAGTGAGCTGGCCCAGGTGTGCTGGCTTTGGGGCATCTCATACCCATGTCATGTTTTGGTTTTTTATATACAACTCTCCTCCTGACAGTAAGTGATTGACTAAAACTAATGTTATGTAAATCCAGTGTAAATATGAAACATAAGTTGAGCACTGCAAGGGTAAGGCTGTTGGTGTGGCTGCCAGCATTGCTTTCTGAAAATTTAGATCCACACTGGTGTAGTTCACTTGTCCCACAACATCTTGGTTTGTCCCACATGTCCCAAGAGCATGAAGAAGCTCTTGGCTGCAGATGAATTCTGCCAGAGCTGAAATTTGTAGTAATTTGCAGAATTTGACCTTTTGTCTCAAGAAAGTGTGTTGTAGCTTCCAAGTACTACTGTGAGTATATACAACATAGACAGGGAATGTATCTGCAAATCCCTGCAGCTGCTGGTGAACTGGGAAAGCAGCGAGGGCAGTGTTGATGTTGCTGACACAGGAATTGTAGAGAGGAACAGGAATCTTGTCCTACTGAACAGGAAGGAAGCTTATTTTCAAGTTCTTGTCCATAAGGATGGTCAAGAATGCTTTGGTGGGGCCAGACTTATGTGCTGTTTGTTCACAGATTATCTTGCAGTCAACTAACGATACCAGGCAAAAGACCTTTGTCTTTGAACACTGACCTTCCTCTTTTGGGGCAGGATATTTTGCGATGTGGGTTGATCCAGTTTTAGCTCTGGTCCTCTTTTAGGTCAAAGCTGAAAGGAGGGGATGCAGCAATGAAAGCAAAATTTTATTGAGATCCTTAAACACACTGACATGTAGGAAACAGCTTTTAAAAGACCTTTTTAAAATATGAATGAGTGTGAGAGGTAAATGACTTGCTAAGAGGACTGTTTCCAGAGACAGGATAACCATAGGGGACTGCTTGGCTTGTGCTGTATATTCATCCGATTGGCTGGAGTTCCTGGCTTTTTCCCAGATTCTTTAATGTGAAAATATTTATTGAAATTGATGTCTTTATTCTTTCGGTCTTGACCAGTGACCTAGGGAGAAGTGCGACATGGTGAGCTGATACTCAGGCTTTTTGTGGTTGAGTACAAAACAGATTTGTTTATTGACTCAGTGGCATCTCCGGTGTAAATTCTCCACTGCTTGGTTGATGATGAGCCAACTGGTAAGAAACTGGGGAAAGTTGCTTTCTTCAGCAAAGGGAAATTATTTCCTGTATCTCTCCTGGGAGGAAGGCTGTGAAGGATGTAGAAATGCTTTGTGCACGAAGTCACCTTAGCTTTTTCATGTTGTTCATGAAATATAGGTGAAAAAAGTAAAATACTTTTGGTAGGCACCACCTGCTTAACAAGACCCAGCAGTGATGCAAGACCTAAAACTGTGCTGGCCTGCTGAATTCCCAGTGCTGGTGTCTGAACAGCAGAGTAGGGAGTAAAGAGTGAAAAAAGGGCTTGGGAACAGAACATTACTCTAGGGTGGTGGACACATCTGTGAGAGAAAGTGAAGGAGAAGCTCTGGAGAGTCCCAGCTGGCATTGAAAGTAAACTGAGACAAGTAGGATTTGTCTTGTAGACCGAGCAGGTGTCTGTCTCAAGCAGACAGTTTTCTGTCTGCTTGAGATATTGCTGGGCTCTTCCAAGGGAGCTCAGAAGTTACGGGGCTTCAAAGGGAAACCTCTTTTCAGGGTACTCACTTACTCTCCAGCTGGACTTAAGTTATTTGTGATTTACACCAATCTGTAAGAATGTGTCTGGTCTTTCCTAGCTGTAGGCTCTGTTTTAAACTTTGGATAAGGATAGTGTCTCATCTCTTCTCACGTCCAGCTGCTGCAATCCTTTTAAAGTTTTGCTTTCACTTAAAAAAGCACAATGCGTCTTCCATGAAGCAGAAGTTTAGACCCTCCAAGATGGTCTTTGAGGTTATCTTCCAGCAAAGAAACTTCCAAAGAAGCTGCCACTCAGCCATGATACTTGAGCAACCTTCCCGAAACAGCTGCTGGGGATGTAGAAAGCCGAACTTATCATGGCTGAAAAGTTAGTTTTGCCATTAAAACTAAAATTTAAGAGTGTGCAAGTGCTTGCAAAGTGCAGCAGCTGGCTTAAGCAGCCAGGGCACTTCTGGAGGAACAGGGAAAAATAATTGCATATTGTCTTGCAGGAGCTCAGCTGCCCTGTAAAAACAGTGCAGAATTGCCCAAAGGCAGTTATTTGTGCTTCAGGTGAATTGCAAGAGAGCGCTCAGGGGACGTGGGAACACACACTCATAGTTTTAAGGACACTTCAAAGAATTGATTATCATTTAATTTGGAACTCAAAAGCTAAGATATATGAATAGTTTCCACTGTGTGTTCCCATTGCTTAGCAAAACCTCCTGCCAGTGCTGGGTTAAGAGTAGGAAATTGTCTTTGGTGCTGCAATGATGACTTTCAGAATTCTGTCTAATGAAGGGGATGTTGGATCTGCCGGTCCCAAAGATGCAGCACAGTGAAAGCACCAGATCGTGATCCAAAGAATAGAGGGAAATTGGTAATTTCTGTTTGTATGAACTATGTAATTGACTAATGATTCATTTTCTTCTCATGTATAGGGAGTTTAGGTGACCTAAAAATACTCTATGCTTTGTTGTAAGGTTTGAAGCTTGAGTACAGTAACTGCAGAAATATGTACACATGAAGCCCCTCTGCGGGCAAAGTATTTGGCTGTAGGAAAAAAGTCTGAAATGAGCTAGTTGTTCTGTTTGTGTCTTTTCTAAATCTGAGGTGGCGGTGGGGATGATAAATTCAGAGGAGAAAAGCTCGTAATAGGTAGTTCTCCTTCCTTGCACGTCTCCTGTTAGTGGAGGTAATGTGGAGTCTAGTTTCTATCCTGCTGCCCAGGCATTTTAAGCCTTTGCTGTTGAGATGCTACAGAAGGCATAAACATCCACAGGTCTCTATCAACATATGGAAAAGGTATTTGTATATAAATATTTGAGAAAGATGTTTTTGTGTTGTGTGGATTTTCCAGGCACCTCCTGCCTAATCCCACTTCTGATGCAGGACTCCCGCGCTCGCCTCACGCTCACTCGAGTGTCTGCAGGAACGCTGTCTGGAAGGGTAATGTCAAAAGCATCAGTCATGGGTCTTTATACTGATTGACATTAATTAGCCTCTATGTTTTCCTTCTCTCACCCTTGTCCCCTTTTTAACTTTGTGTTTTTCCTTTGAAACAGAGATTAATTTGGAGTAGCAAGATAGTCAACTGCCCTTATTTGAACCTGCCTGCACTCTTAGTTTTGTTGGGCTGTGTTGGGGAATAGGGAGGGAGTTTAGCCATGAGGGTGAATCATTTGCTTTCACAGTGATGGTTTCTAAAGCCTTCAGCCACCAACCACCTCCTTTCCTTTGGAAGTCTGTCTCTTCTAACTAATTTTGAGTGACCTGCTGTGCTTTTCACCAGCCTCCCTTTGTTGTCTTTTTTTGACTGGATTTGGGCATAGCCTCAAGTTTTCTGGGGAGAAGTCATCCCCTTTTCAGCTGTGTAGAGATTTGGGAAGCCAAAGTAGCTTCTGCTGTGTCTGTGTCATGAGTGTGGACTCTCCATACACTTAAACACCATGTCTCCAGGGTGACAGCACAAGACCTGGTGGCAGGTAGGGGAAGGTCTGTGAGGTTGTGGAGTAGCAAAGTAGCTCCTGAACTTTGGTGGACTCACTGGGCTGTAGATAGTGAGGATGTATATTATCAGGACCAACTTTGCATCTCTTGCATGGTTGGCCATGTTTTTGGCTGTCTTCAACAACCATCCCGTAGAGTTTCAGGTACTGAACGGTCAGTCTCCTACCGACCTAATTTTTTTTTTGCAAGCTTCCTTTCTGGTTCTGGCCTAAGCCTCTTTTTAGGTGGTTTGTATCTTTCCTTTTCCCTCCTCAAAGAGAGCCTTCATTTTGCTCTAGTAGCAAAGCCATCGCCTTTTTTGTCTCATGGGAGAGGTCATCCTGCTGACCTTTCCTTGCACTACTCCAGTGTCGCATAACCTTTCTTGAACTCTGTAACCTGTAATTGCAACATTGTTCCAGCCGAGACCTTACTAGTGTTTTGCATATTTTCCCATTCCTCGCTGAGGTCTTGAACAACATCTGTCTTTTTTACAGTCTTGCCATGAGCCACTAAACTATCCAAATCTTTCCCTTTCTATATCACTTCCAACTATTGAGCTTTCAAGCTGCAGAACATATTTCTTTAATCCTAAAGTGCATGACTGCACTTGGCTTTATTACAAGCTGTACCTCCTGTCAGTTGTTTTAGTCCTCAAATGTTCTGAATACACTTCTGCCCATCCTCTGCGTTGACAGACTTTCTCAGCTATCTGTTGTCTGCAGATTTCATTCACAGTCCTCTACTTTCCCTATCAAGGGAATTAGTGGAATTGCTAGATAAGACTGTCCCAAGGCGGATCTTTTAGGAAATCTGTTTATAGTTTGTCTTTCTCACCAGAATTTCAACATCTGCACAAGCTGCCCTTCTTCTGCCTTTTGGGAGGTGGAGCTTGGTTTGGCTCTAGCCCTGGTCCTAAATAGTAAACAGGATGGATTCTGGAGCTGGGCTGGTGGGTGATCCATATGCAGACAGGCGCTGCGTGTGCGGAGTGCTGGCAACAAGAGTACATGTGTCAGGGCCGTGATGTTAAATATTTCCTCTTGGACAGAGAAAAATGGCTTTGTGTTCTAGTCTGTTATTATCAACACTTTGCAGTTCCTGGAGGAGGTTTATTTTCATATTAAAAAAAAAAAAAACCCTCAGAAAAATAATAGATACATGTAACTAATTATTTGAATGTAAAGTGGGAATGGCATTTTTAATTTATACCCTTATTAACTGTAGGACTGACCAGAGCTGAAAATATCAGTTGTGTCATCTCTAAGCATTGAAGGCGTTACTGAAATAGAATTGCCACTGTCTCACTTGCTTATTTCAGTGTGTCCCTGGCAGAAATGGTCTTGAAAACCTTAATCTATGTCTTCCTTGATGGTTAGTGCCAAAAGACCAGAATAGATCATGTCTGTGAGCCTCATAGAAGCCCCGTTCCAGTTGGGAGAGGATTGCTGTGGTCTCCCAGAGCTTTGAGCAAGCAGCACAATCGTTTCTAAAAACATCAAACACACCAAGTGGGTCATTACAGAATGGGAGAAAAAAAAAAAAGAACGAACTATATTTTGAAGCATATGTTGTATATGTCTAAAATGGCCAATAATCTAAATTATTAATGGAGGACAAAACAGAACAGATCTAGGGCATTAACTTTATATATTTTGTGAATACATGTGTCAGAGAGAGAAGTCTACTTGCATGATATTCACTAAAATCAGTGTTTGAGGAAGGTGAAGTACTACAAACCCACTCTTAACTGCTATATTTCCTTAGTTCAGTGGCTTTAAAGCACACCTGGAGAATTCTAGCACATAAAAGGAGCAAGCAGGCCATTCTTGGGCCCGGAGGGGGATTAGGAACTCGGTGGCATCTGTGAGATGTTCAGCTGATGCAATGAGAGTCGGGACTACACTAGTTTGAAAATGAACAGCAATTGCCATCCAGCCACAAAAATCCATGTGTGACAACTTGCTCTGTGTGTGTGTATTTGAAGAAATAATTTAGAGTTTTGTCCTTGTATTAATATCTGGAGGAGGACAGATCATGTCACAAACAGATCTTTTTCTCTTAAAGAATCATCTAAAGGTAGGATTTAAAAATTTATATTTTTTCAGTGACTGGCATATGTTCCCTGCTGCTGTTTTGCACATATTTGCTCATCAGAATGCCAGTGTTGGGTTCACAGAATCTCTGTTAAAGTAATGGAAATGTCATATGATTGTTAGTATTTAGTCAGTTGTGTGTCAGTTATGCAGTGCAGTGTATGGTTTCCTTTTTTTTTTTTTAGTGGCTCTTGAAGCCTTTATGGGGGCTGATCCCTTTAAGTTGCATGACAGAGAGTTTTTATCACTTAGTTCAGAAATTTTCTGCTTGAAGTCCAATTACTTTCCAAGGTGTGGAAAGCCCCAATTCTCTACAGGGGTTATTTAAGGGAATGTTTGTACTTTGGGTGGCCAGTATAAGAGGCTTTGATCCTTAGATCTGCTGAACTGTGAAACTTGTGCAAAAAATACTTTCCAAGCATGAGCCAGTTCTTGTCCTACCACCTGGATTCACCTGGTTTTTTAGAGGTGATGGAAGAGGAAAGGCTGCATGGGGATGATTGCAGCTGTCTGTCTGAAACTTTTGGCACTCTCCTAATTTTTGGTTCTGGTGCTTTCTCCTATCAGAACAGATTTTTGAGACCTCACTGCCACAGCTGTGGCGTTGCGTGGGCTGCATAGCTGCATACCAGCCCGGGAATGTTAAACAGAGTTTTAATGGATTCTTATTTTCACCTCGTGATTTAAAACAAACTCTCCAACATGTGGTTGTGGCTTGTGTGTTGTCACTTTACAGCACTTGCAGTTTCAAAACAGATGACTGGAATCACAGTGGTTTTTAAGAGCACACTTGCTTTTTCCCCAGGGTTTTCCTCCTAGTGGCAAAGTTCCCTTCTTGCTACCTCCAGTCCAGCAGGGGCCCAGGCAATCTGTCTGGGCATGCAGTGCTTCTGTTCCCCAAAGTCTTGCTACAGAGAATTCTTCTGCTCAAGAATTAACTATTTCAAGTATTTACAGTGCTGCAGATGAGTTTCCTGTGCAGCCAGCTCAGTGAGGTTCCTGGTCCTGTGGCAGCACATGGGGAGGAGGCAGCAAACCTGAAGATGAGCAGCAGAAATGTTGAGTTTGCCTTATTGTGCAAAGATTTGTAGTGTTTGCTGTTGTGTATCTTAGCCTCATTTAAAGTACTCACTTAGGCATGGCTTGTTGATGTAAAGCATGCCAAATCTCCATCGCTGAATTTACAGGGGAGACATGGGGCCAGAGTCCTGTCTTAGCTACCATATAGGATTTTCCTTTAATGAGGATAGTGAAGTAATTGCTTATTGGGACTTTGGGACCAGATCTTCTCCTAGAATAAATAAAGCTAAGCTCATTTAGAGCAATTGAGCATTAATCTCTATAAGACTTTTCCAAAGATACATTGCAGTGAACATAACAAGGAAGAGAGCTCATTATTTTCCAAGAGAAGTGACACATGAGAGTGCATTTCCACTCCACAATTATCATTGCTTCCTTTTTAATCCTGTCACTGAAAACATCTAGCGGCCACTGCAATGGCAGTATTTGTGAATGGAGGCTGGATGTATTCAAAACAGCATGAGTGTGGCAATTTTTCTTTCCTACAGTGTATCTTGCCAAATACCTAATTTTCAAAGATTCGAGTCTTGGAGCGTGGAGCTGAGGGTCTGATTGGCTGGAGGACATTCACGGCTCAGTAATGAAACACTGATGTATAAAATGGTAATTGATCCCTGGAGCACCATGAGCACTGAGCCAGATCACATTATGTGCAGATTCCAGCACGGCAACAGAAACTGTGCAAATGTTGCCACAGAGGGTTAAATGTGAGATTAACTAAACATGTGCTGCAGAGATGGGACTAAAATGAAATACACTGTTCAAAATATTTGGGCTGGTTTGTCAGAGAAGTGGTTTTCTGTGCAGTTCTAATCTCTGTATGTTTGTTTCACAGATGCAATCAGAGGTGATTTCTTCTCTAGAAAGGACTACTGCAATTTACTGCTAAGTCCAAGCCTGACCAGTCACAAAAAAGTCACTTTGGAAGCTAATGGTATTTTTAATGCACCTGTATCTGTTATATGTTACTTCTGCAGACTCTTTTAAGAGTATTGCTTGCTGAGGAAAGCCTTTTTTTTTGTGTGTCAGAAAGGCTGCTGCAGCACTTCAGTTCCAAAATAATTAAAAATATAATCCCCACCCTGCTGCTGTTTTTAGACATTTGTGTTTGGCCTGTATGACTCGTCTCTCCATGCAGTCCTAACAGAACTGGTTCTGTGTGGGTACTTAAGCAAGCAAGACATTGCAGTTGTGACGACAGATTTTGTGCCCCTGGGTACACTGGGAGGCTGAGCTGGAACTCCTCAGTGGTTTCTGATCTTCCTGGAGTAATGGCGATTCTGTTGTCTCCATGGGCTGCTGTAATTGCAGGTTCAGTACTTCCCATGTTTGTTGTCGTGCTTGGAGACTATCCAGACTCCTTTCTGCTGCACTGAGGGAATAGGGGTCTCTTGAATAAACTCTCTTCTTTCTTTTGTGTGTGGGTGGGGATAGCACCTGTGTGGTTTATACAGAGGCATCTAAACTCTGGGTGTCTGAATCCCAGTGCAGAGGCTGTTTGAGAGCGTGCTCACTGCAGGCTGGACCCCACCGTACCTCTGCCGTACTCCCTCTGCATCTGGTGTGTGAGATCACTGGCGCATACAAAACATTTCTGCAGCTCTTCCAAGGTAATGAAAGTCATCAGTGTGGGTGGAACAAACATCCTTCCTTCATCAAAAGCTTGGAGAGGTTGAAGGTAGGGTAGTAGCCAGCCCCTGCTGCAGAAGAAAAAATTGTGCTTGGGGCAATCAGCTAATCTTGGCCAATTCTCTGCACTACTTTGGACAAATTTTCTTTGCTTGCAGAGTATTTGACTGAAAGCAGTCTCCCTGTACTGGTAATTTTGGAAAACGTGAAGGTAAATTGGTATGTGTTTAGAAGGGTAAAACTATTTGATTCCCAGAAATCTAAAGACATCTGTCCTGCTCCTTGCCAGCCAGGGTCACGTTGTAGCCAGTTGGGTGGTAGAAATTCCTCATGGATGAAGTGACAGTCCATTTTCCAAGCTGTTGGACAGTCTCCAAGGTGGATTGCAGGATCTTCTCTTGATTTCTTTCAGCAGTCACCCATTGTGTCTGAAAACAATTGCTCAGTTCTTCATTTTAACCATGGCAAGACTGTAAATTAGGTTGCTTGTTTCTTTTCTTTTTGTTTGAGTTTTTTTTTTGTTTGTTGGCTTGTTGGGGATCTTTTGGTTGGTTGGTGATTTTTTTTGTTTTGTTTTGGCTTTTTTCCTCTTTTTTTTCCCTTTTCTTTTTGTCTTTTTTTACTGCATTGTTGAGTCATAAATCTGGTGGAAGTTGGTCTCTGGAACACGCACCCCAGGGAAGTGGTCACAGCACCATATCTCTCAGATTCCAAGGAGCTGCTGGGTTTAGTTAAAACTAAGGCAGTTCTGTGAGGAGCAGGACCTGGTGATCTGTATGGACCCCTTCCAGGTTGAAATGTTCTGTGATTCTTTGTGCACTTTAACTTCTGCTTGCTAGGATTTGCATGTACTTGTAGATGCCTTGTGAAATTACAGGGTGGTACTTCTGTGGAGTTCCTGTCTATTCAGCATAACCCACAAACAGAGCATCCTGAGCTCAAGTCAGTTCAGGTAGTAACAGTTAAGTGCTGCTATATGAGTTTCACAGTGATCTTGAGTGTTGCTTACATCATTTTGGCCTAATTTTGTGAGGAAGTGGGGTTTAAGCATGCTGCAGGTAGTGCTGGTGTCCTGTTAGGCTGTTAAGTCATTCATGTTTATGAGCCCAGTAGAAAGTCCAAGTAGAAATTGTTAAGGTGGGTGCAGTGGATCTTCAGTTAACTGGTGTGCCTTCTATGAACCTAAAAGCCCATGTGCAGAGCAGGCTGTATACCTCAACTTAAAACCCCACTTTTGCAGGCAGGTGAAAATGCAGAAGGGCACCTGGGCGGGTTGGTAGAGCTCTCTCTTTTCCAAGTTGCTGGAGTTGTGAGAGGACTGCCACCTCTACAAAAAAATGCAAATGGCAAGAGATGCTTGTTACTGTTTGATTCGTAATCCCCCTGTGTTTTTCACTACAGCTGTTGCCTGTGGGGTTTTGAATTACTTGGTTTGGACAAGAGTTAGCCACATGAGTGTTTCACTGACTCTCCCTTTCCCGTTCTGCCTCACTGTGTTGTGCTGTTGGCGTTATGAACATCTCAGGATGATGCTTAAATCCAAGTAAACAGAGTTGCCGTGGCAATTAAAAGAAAACTGGAGAAGCGCTTCTGTCGTTCTTGTATAAGGCCTTGTATGATGCCATGTTCATAGAAACTTCAGCTCTGAGTAGGATAATATAATTTTTTAGGAGAAATAATGAAATTAGTCTCTGATGGATAACCACCTAGTGGTGATGGAGTTGTTGCACTTCATACTTGCAGCTTTTTTGTACCTCGCAGCCTCCCAGAGCTCTGGGTGCACTGGGAAGGGCAGGTTTTCTTTGTTTTCCTTGAACATTTGTTTTGGATTAATTTTCCCCTCCAGGCTGTGCCACTTGCTGTGATTTGTGGTGGGTCACTTCTAGTCTGCTCAGTTAAATGAGCAAAATGTCTCTGTTTTCTTCTCCTGACAGCACCATGGCCATCACCAGCTGACAGATGCTCATGGAGTTAGGTCAGTGGTGCTCCACTGCCAGATGATTGTAGTTAAAAAAATATTTCTAAGTGGCTAGAACTTTTTTTTTTTATTCTTTGCATATTGATTGATTGGCTTTTAGCTGAAGCCAGTACGTATTTTAGACAGATGAAAACCAGATTTTTGTGAGCATTCTTCATGTGTCTGTTTGCTTTAAGAATGCTTTTAATACTTGGCTCAAAGGAATTTAATATTTTTTTTCTTCAGAAGATGATCATTTTTTAGCATATTGAACATTCAAGTTAATACAGGTATTCCGAGTATATGAAAGGTTTTTTGTACATACATTTTTAACACAAAAATACCTTGCATGCCTGCAATGCCATCAGCTTATTCTCTCCCTTTACCTTGTTCTCAGACCAGTTCAGCTCTTTAATCTTTTACAGATGTACCTTCTTACAAGGAGGATTTTAAGTCTATAATTTGTAATAACGTTCTGTTTTCTTTATATATCTTATCTTAGCAAAAGCACATTAAATATAAACTGGGAAAAGTATAATAAGTAATTACTGACAATGGTTTTAGTGCAAACGTCATAAAAGTAATGTACATGTGTTTTTAGAATGTTTCCTAAAATTTGACCATGGGCTAATTACTGAAAGCATTGGAAAGATTTGAGTATGAAGGAGAGAAACAGTGACTATGCAACAAAATTGGGGAAAATGTAAAATAGTAGCATTCCTCTATGAGGACTACCAGGGGCTTAATGCAGAAGTCACTTGCTGAAATTTGTTGTGTGGTAGGCCAAAGGTCAGTCTCAATAATTGCAATGATCTCTTCTGGCCTTGAAAGCCTTGAATTGAGTAGCTCCAGTCATGTTTCCAACAGTATAGGATACAAACTATGGAAAGTTCTTATCCTGAGGAGTTTGCAATGCAAACAAGAGAGATATGGAATAAACAGGATGCTCCAGAGAGCTCCAGAGAGGAAATGACTGAGATGTCATTGTTTGTGAAAGTGTCGTCTGTGAGAAAGCACTGTAGATTTATAACTTCACGGCATCATGTAAGAAACGAGCAGAAAGGAGGACTTGAAATGCGTGGAATAATGCATATGAAGAAAAATCATGAAAAGCATTTTATACTTTGAGAGAAGAGGGGAATGGGAAAAAACCCACAAGGATAGGCCAGTTGCAGTCTTTGGCTGGCAGATGGGAGGAAAATGAACAAAGGCTGCTTGGACCATAAATAGGGCTGACTCAGTCTGGGCTTTCAAGGCAAGGCTGCTGAGTGAGAGTTTTTTGCACCAGAAAGTGTCTGTGATCCTGTGGTGTCTGGTACCAGACTGGTGATGATACTGAGCTTCAGTCTGCTCCTTCATTCAACCCAAATTCTGCTGGCAGGACTGAGTTCAGACTAGGCAGATACAGCAGATTCCTCTTATCTGTTAGCCAGGGGAAAAGATGAAAGTGGTGGCTGTGTGCCCTGGAGATAAAGTGAGTGAGGGACTGGGATTTTACCTGCTTTGGGTTTGATCATCTGAGATTGTGTCCCCAAACCTGGGCTGTGGCAACCAACTCTAGGAATTCCCATTCGAAACAGTTACATCTAATCCATTTTAATATTAAACTGAGAAAGATCTACTATGACTAAGTACAAGCAGTGCAATTAGTGTGTTGTGGCTTCTGTTTCTTGCCAGCATGTGCTGCTCCAGGTATGCATGGATATGTACCTGCTTTGTAAATACAGTCACAGGTTTGTGTGCAAAGATCAGAGCCATGTGCATGCCAGGTGTGAACTTGACAGGGATCACTTGCCTTGCTGGGACCACTGGACAGAGTTACTCTTTGTATTATAAAGACAGTTGCAGTCTATATTGTTCTGTTTAATATATCTTTTAAATGGTAGGGAATCCACATGATAGATTCTTTTCTCTGTGTGCACTGAAAGCATTTTAAAAACCATTTAAATATAATCCATATTAATTTGACTGTATGGATGCCTTTTTAAAAAGCACTGAGAACAGAGAGAGGAGACTTTGGGAGCATGCCATGTGCTGCCTCCCATCAGATGCCAAAATTTGTTAGCAGATGAGGCTTTTGGATATTTTCTTGGCGGTCGGGGGTTCAGAGCAGTTTCGGTGCAGGATGTGATATTCCTGTGGGTGCTGTAAATCCTTTGTATTTGCAGTGGGATGGATTGCTCTGTTCGGAAGAGATGAGCAGTAACATAGGCATGTCCCCCCCTCACTGCTTTCTCCTCTGGGTGTTGGAAGACCTGCATACTGTGTGTGACTTGCAGGGATGGCCAACATTTGGTGTGTGTGAGCTTGATGACCATTTCGGGAGGCTGGGGGGAGCTTGGTGGGTGATGGCCAGAAGAAAATTTTCAGACAATAATAGTGAAGATGCTGGGCCACTTAGCAAATACACATGAGAAAGGAGTCCAAAAATACATGTGTGTGTGTGTGTAGACAGGCAAGGTTTGGGTGAATATCTCCTGAGGGTGGACTCTGAGGCCTGCTTAACAGTTGTCAGTTGAGGTGAGTCATTGCAATCAAGAAGCATTAGATCTGTGCTGTGACAATTTGGCTGCTCCTCTGCTCTCCTACTGCAGCATTTCTGAAGAAGGGCAGTGGGGCTGATGAAGGCTCTGGAGCACAAGTCTGATAAGAAGTGGCTGAGGGAGCTGGGGGTGTTTAACCTAGAGAACGGGAGGCCGCAGAGAGGATCCTGATGCATCTGTATAACTACCTGAGAGGAGGGTGTAGCTAGGTGGGAGTCAGTCTCTTATCTCAAGTATAAGTGACAAGACAAGACGAAACAGCCTCAAGTTGTTCCAGAAGAGGTTTAGATTGGATATTAGGAAAAAAGTTTGTCACCAAAAGAGTTGTCAAGCACAGGCTCCCCAGGGAAGTGGTGGAGTCACCATCCTGGAGGTGTTTCAAAGAAATGTAGATGCAGTGGTCAGGGATATGATTGAGTGGTGGGCTTGGCAGCCCTGGGTTAATGGTTGGACTCAGAGGGCTTTTCAACCTAATTGATTCCATGATTCTTTATTGGCCCAGTGAGAGGAGCCCTATTCATGTAGCATTTATTTGGTTCCTGGCCTGTAGCAAAATTGGTTGAAATTGAAGCATTATTGATCATAAGTACTACATTATTTTCCTGGATCTTTTTCTCATCCATGCAGAGAAATGAAATACTTCATTATTAATTTTTTCCCTGCATTTCATGGATGTCTAGTATCTCCTGATCTTTTGAAGTCCTGCACTCTGAAGACCTCACAGCTGAAGTGCTAACTTGGCTGTAATCCAGAATTTTGAATCAAAGTCCCGTTACATTGCTTCTTTGTTCAAGGGATGAAACCTGTGTTTCTGTGGGGCCTGGGCTGGGCACACAGTGTGTATGCTGCTGCCAGCGAGAGCAGGGTGGAGGGGTCCCCTTCTCCCCCAGCTGCCAGCTGCTTGGCAGAAGAAGCAGAATTCAAGGAGTAAACTAAAGTGGAGCCTGCAATGTCCTCAAAGCACTGGAGAGGACATTTGGCCTGGTTGTGACTCCTTAGCTAAAGGGAGAGTGTCTCTTTTTGGCAAGGCAAAAGTCTCATGAAACAGGTCAGATCAATCCACCTGCTTTTTTGCTAGAAAAGCAAAATTCAAATGAGACTTGTTATCTGCACAGTTTATATATTTAGGACTTGCGTTAATTATCTTCATTAGCTTAGTTTCTTGAGAGAAATGCTCTTGATCTTACCCCTTGTGCCAGAAATACAATCTGGAATGAGTCTGTGAAAATAAATAACACATTGATATGGTTCATGCAGTGACTTCTGAGTACCCTGCTTGGGCAGCATCTGTCATTGTGATCATTCCTGTCTTGCCTTGTTGGGACCCTTCAGCTTATCTTTCTTGGACTTCAGCTGGTAGGAGCTGCCATTTAGCAAATCAATCCATGTGGTTAAGAGGTACTGCTCTCTGATAATACTCAGTGCAGCTTACACTTGTCAGACACTGGAATCTATTTACTGAATTCTTTTCAGACAAGTCGTTTTTGGCACTTTGCGAAGTTTCCTTCCACGTGTCCTCACTGGCCGAATGCTAATTTATTCAGAAAGGCTCAGCTCCAAATGCATGAGACAGTATTTTCAGTGTTTCCTACTGTCTGGACAGCACTGCATTTGGAGAGTTCATGTCTCCTCTCTCCTTTGTGTCCTTAATTTCCTTTGCTAAATGTGTGATGATGTGACACAGACACTTTATATACTTACATTAAATGACATTGTATTGTAATGGGAAAATCAATCTCCACTCATAGCCCCTCCATTGGGAAACACCCGATAAGCTCATTGTATCTATACAAAATATTCACTTGAAGTGCCTTTGACAAATGACATCTCTGAATTTTCTAGTCTTTAGTGATTCCTCTGGCCTGGAGGATACAATGAATTAGCTGATGTAAGCTGAATTGTCCTAAATATCCTGATTAGTTCTACTGTTTGAACCAATAGTGGAAACAGAGGAAAATGGTAAGGAGAAAGGGATAGAAATTATAGGGTATGCAAAAACAGAGATTGTCAGGTCTGAAGGGCAGTTGTTTCCATTTAGTCTGACCTTGTGTATAAAAAGTAGCTGTAGACCTTCTTGAGTGATGTTTGAAACATATAATCACTTAGTCCAAGCTTTGGGATGGGATTTTGCTCTCAGTTCCAATTCCATAAGCATCTCAGATACCCATCTGTGTGGCTCTCAGCATCGCAGCACCCGATTATTCACGGTGGATTAATGAGATGCAGAAATTAAACCAAGGAAGTGCTTTTGATCTCCTTTACAATCTAGGATATAAGGCACGGTGTCCCCTGCTCCCCTTCCCCTGGGGACTGCTTAGTTTGAGTTGAGAGTCTCATCAAAACATGTGTAAGCACCAAGAAGGGCTTATGTGCTCTGCCAGCGCAGAGCTCTGTCCTGCCCTGGCACCGGCCGTGCTCCACGTTGTGACTTACCCACGTGGCCTGGATTCAGGCTGTGTTTTCCAGGGAGTCTTTGCAGCAGCACGTGCTCGATGCCACTGCCCTCGTGGCTGGGTCAGGAAGCTTGGTGCTGATCTCATGCCTAGACATGCTGCAGTGACTTGTGAACTGCATGTTCTTGGACCTACTTCCCCGCAGGTTTGATGGGTGAGGTGATCTCTGGGTGTGCCGGCCAGCCATGCACATATGCACAACAGGCACAGTGTGCAGGTGAGCTCTTGTGGCCACTCTTTAATTATGAAAAAATAATTAAAAAGTGGTTAGAGGAGGCCACGCCTGGCTTTCTTGGGGTTGGGTCTCTGGGACTGAGGCACTTGCTCATGGACAATTGCATGGAAGAACCTTGTTAAAGCCTCAATCCAAATGTTTTCTCTTTCATGGTGTAGATTTTGCTTTTTTGTTGGATTTTTTTTTTTTTAATGAGAGGAAAGCTAGATGCATCCTATTAATTAGCTGTGGATGTTTCATTGCATCTGATCTGACTCATGCTTCCTCACCCCACATTTGAGACCTTTGGTAAAGACAAGATCTTATTTCTTGAGAATCAGGTCATTGGAATCAGTTAGGAAAGGAAGCAAAACAAAGCTTTTGAATTTAAGGAACTCCTCCATCGGTGCCATGTTCTTAACTGGGCAGTGTTTTAGCAAGGCAAGGTGTTACTAAATCTGTCTCTTAGGTTTGGAAATCTTTGTGAGATGGTACTAGCCAACCAGGTTTGAGTTTGAAGAAAAACAGGCAATTAAGTGGGGAGGTATGAGTTTCCCCTGCCTACCATGAAGAGCCTGCTGATGTCCCAGTAAATTACAGCTGGGAGGCAGTGATTCATCTCTGCAAGCAGCACAACAAGTGGGAGAGCAGTCCTTTGGTTAAAGCAATGTTCAGGCCTCTTAGCACACTTAACTATTTTCCTGTAGAAACTTGGGAACGGATTAGCACATGGTGTTCTTCCTGGAGCTTCCTGAGAACCCTTTCAGAGAAAACAGGAATATCGTGTTTTGCCTCCCTTTCCCTTGATCATGGCTGTGCTTTCTCACCCTGCCCTTGTGCTGATGCCACTGTTGGCGTGGGTGGATGGTCAAACAGGTCAAGGGACCAGTGCTGTTGAAAACAAACCCTTTGTGCTGCACTCCCAGGTTAGTTTTTAATAAATTAGTCCAGTCTGGAAGCAAAGGACGTGAACTTGAGACAGCATCTGGTCCAACGTTTCATGGGAATAGGAGACTGGATGAGCTTATCTATCTAGCACTCTGCATGCTCACATCTTGAAAACCTCCAGCAATATGGGCTCTCCCACATCCCTGAGAGGCTGCTTTTTTAATTGCATCATATCCCTGGTTTGCTGATGGAGCAGCTGTGTGGCCCTGACACATGGATGGGAGTGCAAAAGCACACAGGTGCAACACCGTGGTGGCATTGATTCTGCCTGTCCTAATCTTGCTTCTGCTCTCAGCTCTGCTGTAGGTTTGCTGAGCGGCCTCAGGTGGTCACTGTAATCCCATCACAGGTTTCTCCACGACAAGGCTAATGCTAGTGGCCTGTGTGGAGCAGAGGGATGCATCCAGCTTTAGGTAATCCAGCTTAGCATGTGGACTAATAAGGATTGAAAGCTGAGCCCAGTTTGTTGGTGAAATATTTGTTTGTTTCTCATCTCTTCATGGCTCTGGGGCCATGGGCGAGCCCACATCTCGGGGGATGTGTGGGCTATACATTTACATTACATCCCAGTGCAGAGACTGATGAAAGCTGAAACAGCCTGGGCTGTCAGTTATGTCCCTATAGGGGACCCAGGGCATGAGATTGTTTGAATGGTGTGCAGTGATGAGAAGGACATCATGGAAACCCTACCTGACTGTGAAAGTAAGTGTGGCTGCTGTGAAAATAGACACAACAAATTGGATTACACTTAAGAGGAAAGTGCTCTTATTCACTGCTGAGTGATGAGCAAAGTGAATTTTGGGCTGTGAATATCATGATGTGATTTATTAGTAATCACTTCCATAGTGGTTTTCATCTATAGATCTAAAGTGGCAATTAGTATGAAGACACAAAAATATTGTTCTTACTTTATTGAGGCACAAAACCCTCAAACAACCTGCTGCAGGGCATTTCATGAGTCAGTGGGATTGGGCATGATGTCTGCTTTGAAGAGGATGGTTTTACTATGATTGGTTTGTGTGTGCTGATGCCAGTTCTGTATGTGATTTGATTAATAATTGTGAATGTGACTTAAAATTTTATGGAGTTTTTTGCTGATGGTGAGTCGGAGCGTTGCCAGGACTTGCTGACAGTAGAGGCTAATTCATGCTAACCTGTAGTCTTGGTATGGTTTAATTCCAATTCATCTCAAGTAACATGTTTCTCCTTTTAAATCCTAGTGTTCCTTTCTATTGCTTTAGTTAACAAATAGATACCTGCATGTTTTAAGGGAAATACGAAAAACCCTTCAAGCCTTGAGAGCTCTGTAGGTGTCCTAGCTGCTTTTAGTTCACTGCTTTCTTGAAGCTGGAGCTGGTTTTCCTCCTTCTCCAATTAAGCCAGATAATTAAATCTCCCTTTTTTAGTCATAGCCAGCATTTTTAATCCTGTAGCTCAGCCCGCCAGAGTTAAATCCTCTACATTTCTCAACGCAGCAGATCCCTAGTAAACATGGCATTAAATCCAATCCCATGCTGCTGCTCTCTATTCGTCTGTCTTTTCTTGACCTGGTGCTTTTATGCTGTATGTTTCCTGTGCTAATGGTTATTTTATTTAAATGCCAGAAGCACTGTGATTATACTTTTAGCCCAAAGTATAGGGAGGGTTTTTTAAATTTAGATTTAGTCACATGTACTTGATATTTAGAGTTCAAGCACAAAGATGTTTTGACTAAAGCTGCCTAGACCCCATTTGACAATCAAATAAAAAGCTGGAAGTTTCAACATGTCTTCAGCAATACTAATTGCTTCCCCACTTCTGTATTCATTGCATATCCTTTGTTTGATGGTGAAAGCTTTTAAATCAGCCATTGCATCTTACCTGAAGGGTGCTTTGCAGTTGCTAAATGTAGGTGCAGGGGATGATGATGTGACGAGAAGCTGAGTTGAAGAACTTGAAGTCTTGCGGGGGGTTTATACATGATGCTTGAGGACTTTGATGTGCCAAACAAAATTTGAAGGCACTACAAATAATGCTTCACTTCATGGATAAAGAAATACAGACATCTCTTCCCACCTGTCCTTGTTCGGGTTCTGTCCTTGTTTGGATGCTGTCCTTGTTCAGGATTTCTGAACTGTTTACTTTTTCCGTACCTTCTCCTCATGGAAGCTACTTTTGGAACTAGATTCTAATAGTTGTTTACTAGCTTCATTTTCAATTAAATTTGAATTTGCTGTGTAAAAGACATGAAGATGTATGCAAGAGACTACTTAAATGGAGATGTGCAAGAAAACCCAGTGCAATATTTGGATTGCTTTATGACACTTGAAAATGAAGACTTGGGTTCTGTAGCTGTAGTAACTTGGCCCTTTGCATAGTGTGGTTGGCACAATTTTATGCTTATTTTATGGGACTCAGGACTAGATTTACTTTCTTGCTAAGCTGTGGCCTGAGGCAGCAGAATAAGTGATGCTGTGGGCAAGTCCATACACTTGTGGTTGGAGTGTACAAAGCCAGCTTGGACACTTCAGCCTGCACATAAGTGCATCCAAAATCTCTGTATCATGATGTTCCCAACTACTGTTTGTGTTCCTAGCTACTGTGGGGTGCCTTTTTGACAAAAGGCTGTGATGTACAAGGTTTGAGTATGTTTATTATGTCTCATTGATTACTGTTCTGCAGACAGATTAATAATTAGTAAAACAAATTGCTGGGGAGGGGGTGTGTTTAGGAAGTGGTGCTGGTGCTGTCTGTTGTGATGCCTGGAAGAGATCCAACAAGGCATGCAGCTGTCTGCCATACAGTTAGAATGAGGTCGGGTCAGTGGCGCAGAGTGAAACTTCTTGTCTAGGAAAGGAAAAAAATAAGAGTTTAGAACAAGAAGAGAAGTAAAAACAAGAAAACAAAAGAATTCCCCATTTTTTGGGGCATTATTCCAAATGGGCAGTACTGTGAAAGTAGGAGTTGGCTTCTGTGTTATGTGTATTGGGAGAGAGCTTTCAAACAAGTGCCTTGGTATCTCATGGTCTTCCTTTCCAGAATTTTACTTTTTTTTCAAAGAAATGTTTTATTTTCCCTCTTTGCTTGTTAACTGTTTTCTGTGAGGAAAAACCTCCCTGCAAATCAGTAACTCAATTTAAAAAAAAAAAAAAATCTTTGAAAAACTGTTATTTTAAGGATTTGGATGGTGGGGATTAACTTTGCTTCCTGCCTAAAGTGATTTCAGGGCTTTTGGAGGCTAGATGTACAGCGTGGGGCTACTACGGTCCTCTAGTCAGGGGAAGCCCTGATGCCTGGTTATTCAAGGATGCAGGGAAGAACTGGGAGAGCCTTGCCTGTGTATGTGCCGCTGCAGTTGTGCAGCACAACTGTGCCAGGTGTGTCTAGAAATGACACTGCACTGATCAGAAGTGAAAATTTCTGGGGCTGGAATGTACCATGACGGAGGGAGTAGACAGGAAGCTCCACAGGGGCTTTTTTCTGCCCTGTATTTTCTACAAGAGAAAAGCAGACCTGAAGCGTAGCTGCGACTAATGGGATCCTGAGCTGAACTTTGCAGCTTTCCCCTGTGATCGCAGCTGACTGACCCAAGCTCTGCTCTCGGAGCTGGCTGATTTCAGGGTGTGTCATTGATTTGTTCTGGATGCCTCTGACTTCACTGCAGTTTTTAAAAAAGGAGGGGTTTGTGTTTTTCATCCACTGCAAAATTGTGTTGACTGCATTGTCCCTGAAATACAAATAATATATTCCCCTGATTTTTGTTGAGGAGAAAACCAATCCAGCTTTAGTTCAGCCACTGCTAACTTGCTATCTTTTTATTGCCCACAAAAATTTATTCAGTTCTGATTTCACAGAATTGGAGGTAAAATTTAGCTCTAATTTTAGAGCTAAAATTCTACCATTTTAGTTATACAGGCACTGTTCATATCATGCTGCAAAGAAAATGCAAGAACTTTAATGTGCCTCTGTAGTTATTAAACGTTTGCCATTGGGGATAAAATTGGAAGGAGGAGGAAAAGCCAGGCTGAGCCAGAGGGTGATCAAAAGTCCAGAAGGTCTTAGAAGCCAGTGTGCCTGGGAGAGTTTAAAAATGGGACACTGATGTCAAATCCATTTTGCTACTTTAAGATGTGCCATCCTTGGAGTTCAAGGACCCTGGAGCCAAAATGAATGGTGTGGGTTGGGAGCAGTTCATAACTTCAAATTGTCACTTAATTTTCTTGTTGTTATTGTCATGCAATTAATGTCATGGCCATTGAGCTAAAAGATGAGGGGTTTTGATTGGATTTTTGGGTCTGTAATCGCTGCTGTGATGTGGCTGCCTGGAGGCAAGGACTTGCAAACTGATCTTTCCAATAGGAGGATTATAGCTGAGGAGGGAGTGCTGGGTTTAAAGAAAGAAAAATTTAAAGCTGTCATATAGTGGTTTCCACTCAGATGAAAAAGAAGAGGATTATAAAGCTTTTGTTAAAAAAAAAAAAAGTTAAAAAATAGCACTGTTAAAGGACTGACAATGGGAAAATTGCTCTTAGGGAAAAAAAAAACTCTTGGGACTTGCATTTTGGAAGCATGAGTCCCCACAAGTTGAGGGTCAAGTGAGCTCCCAAAAGGCATGACAGGCAGCTCTTAGGGCTGTGCATGTCTTAAACTCTGCTCCTGAGAGAATTTTTCTCATCTCAACTGGTGGCTGAGTTGCTGTTGTACAGGTCTACTCTCAGCAATGTAGCCCCTCTAATCTGAGTCTTTGACTGGGGACTTCAGATATTTTGTTGGCTTTCTTTTCTGTCGCCACATTTTGGACCCTCACATTTTGTGTAAAAAGGTCTCTCCTTTTATCCTTGTTGAGGCTTGAAGGTATTTTTTGCAGATAGAGGAGAGGTCAGGCTGCCTCAGAGAGGTTGCTGGGCACGGGGGACTCATGGCTGGGGTGGAGAAGCGAGAAAATGAGATGGAGAATATGGAAATACAGAGCCATTTGACAATTGAGGGGAAATACCTTCCTTCTTTCCATATTCCCTTGATGCTGCCTTAAGATATTGGGTCAGGAAACAATCCAGATGTTCATTTCAGACCCTTGATATGCTGTCAAGTTAGCCCAAGTAGACAATCCACTCAGGTACCTGAGATGTGTAAACCCAGATTTGTTTCCTTGCTCTTTTTGTGTGATTCACCCAGGATTATTTGTATTTTTCCCCCAGCTTTCTAAAGATCAGTGGTATTGCAGCATCTGAAGATTTTTCACTGTTGTGCTCTATTGGGTCTCTGAGTAGCCTGTGTTTGACTTGGATCAAAACACAAAGCAGTGTCACAGGCTTCAATACTCCCTGGTAAGGGCCAATGTATTTAGTCATGGCAAGTGTAAAACATCTCCATTTTGTGATTAAATGTCTTTTCTGTTCATGGTAGTATTTTAAAATACCGCTTTCATGATAACAGCTTCTTTCCAGAGCATGTCTGCATCAACTGGAAGGGTAATGGCTGTAATATTAATTGTTACAGAAAGACTTTTTTTCCACTTATTAGCAGAAATGAATTAAATGAGATAAAGCTGGGTCACACTACTGCACAGCATGTGTGAGGCCATGCTACAACCCTTGGCTATAACACACATATCCACGTTTGGTTTTAGGATGCAAAACTAGAAGTTGAATGCCTTTCTAATTGCCAATGCTAATCAAATTACTGGGGCATTGTAAAAATCTGTGGAAAGACTATATGGAAAGAAAGCAGCTTGGCTCGAGGACTTAAGCTGACTGGCATTGCTGGAGTTGGTGTTTCTGGAGAGGCTGGAGTTGCCAAAAGTTTGCAGACACTGTGCTAAACATGGCTAAGGGACCAGGTTAGCATGGGAGTCCTGCCTGGCTGACAGCCACAGGGATATGCAGGATGCTCCTTGAGCTAATGTGGGCCAGGTAATGGAGAAGGCTGCTAAAATTCTTGAGGCTACAGGAAAGGTCAGTCCATCCCTGCCTTACTGATGATGGTGAGGAAGCAGAAACACTGACCCAAGCAAACCTAACCCTCAGTTTGCTTCACACCAGGGATCTCTGCTGTACAGCTGGCTGTGGTTCTCTCTCTTTGTATTTGGCTTTTAAAATTCAAATGATTTGGCCAGAAATGTTATAGCCCAAGTCTGTGTCTCAGAGGAGACTGAGGAGTCTGTAGAGACACTTGGCAGGACCGCAGAATATCTGAATGTGGAGTAACTTGCTTTTTCATTTTGTAAACCCTTATGTAAACACATTGTTTGGATCACTGGGAGTTGATTGTTTAACTTTTCAGTTACAGTTTAAAAAGTAACAACAACAACAAAAAAAGCCCAAAAGACAAAAGAAACAAAACACTACTTATTTTCCTGGTGTGCCCATGTAACACTTTCCAAATGTAAAAGCCTCTTAGGAAAAGCAGCAACACTATTTATATTGCCTTCATGAAAAGACTGATCAAAGAAGCACAACTGTGCTTGGCTTTATTTAGCGTTGATGACTGCATTAAGGTCAGGGTGCTTATTATTTTATTGAATTCAAAAGTTGTGGGCTCTGCAAAGCACAAAGCCGGCTGAGGCTCTGGTGTGTGCTTGATTTATATCGTATTATGTGCTGCACTATCACAACAGGTTTTGTGCTCTGATGGCTGCATTTCTTTGTCAGTCATTTGGAAAGTCTACCTTGTGTTTGGGGCTTGCCTGTCTCGCTCTCTCCCTCTCTCTCTTTTTTAAAGTTTTTTTTCTCTTAAACCTTGCTGAAAGGTGTTGAGAATTAGGAAGGTTTGACCTTGCTGGGAACGCATGAGTTTTCCTCCATGAGAGAACGCTAATCCCAGCTGTGTTCAGCTAAGCAGCCAATACTCTCAGTGCACAGGTGCAGAGGGGTTAAAAGACATTCATGTGCCCTGACTCATCCTGCCCAGCTGCTGTGGTCAAGCAGCTTTCTTGGCCACTAGCAAAGCTCTGAAGAGATCTGTGGAGTAAAAATAGACATACAGAAAAGCCTGAAGACATGAGATGAGGGCAATTTCTGCTGATTTCCCATACAGACATGATACCTTGTACCAAAATGTCTTCATGTGTTGTACAGATATGGGACAGAGTGTGGGGTCAGTGCCCTTCTTCCTGGGGTTAGGGAAGAGTGCTCAGATAGATAATTAAAAGGGTTAATATTAAAATGGTGGTGTGCCAACTGACTGCACAGCTGATTAAAGCTTTAAGGGGTGGATCAGATTAGATCCCAGACCAGAAATCTGACTAAAAAGCTTTGCATAGCTTTTTATGGGAGCTATTGTCTCTTCTTCAGTATACAGGGTAGTGACACAGCTTTTGTTCTGTCCTGCGGACAGTGGCTGTGAGCACGCAACGTGGTCCGGCTCTGAATATTGCTGGTGTGGGACAGCAGCCTTTTGGCATGGCATAGTTCAGCATTTTATTGTTGAGATTTCTCCTTTTGTAACTGCTGGTCACGTTGGTGGTGAAAGCAGTGCAGCTTTTAATGCAGACAAAAGCAATTCTTATGTGCTAGGCAAGTTTGAAATAGTTGGGTTTTCCCACGTTCTCTGGACTTCAGAGGTTGGCTGTGATTACTGGCCCCCCACTCCTCCTCCAGTGGTCCCATTTCTCACTTCATGGATCAGTTACTGCTTTTATTACCTTCATTTAGTTACTAGGGAGGGTCTGTCTCCTTTTTTTCTTTCCTTTAATTACCTTTCCCTAGTTGTAGTTTGACCTTACCACCTGCTTGGCAGTAAAGATGATGTGTGACCCTGAAAATGGAAGGTGCATCATTCTTTCCTAGGCTGCTCTTGTACTACAGGCACGTTCCAGCAGCAATGGCCATGGTGGGTCTCCTGCCTGCATACAGGCAGGCAGAGTGGCAGAGCTCTCCTGCTGTTGGATTTGGTGAGGACAGAGCCCAGCTGACCCACAGCCTACCTGCATTAGCCCTGGTCAGGTGGGCTGGAGGTGCTTAAGAGCTTCTCATTTTCCAAACACTGAAAAGTTTGGTTGCACTAAAACTGGCAGCTACTCCAGTAAAAACGCTTCACATAGCATGTAGGATCTGGGAGTTTTCCCCATGATCACTTGGAAGGAGGGCTGGTAGTCAGGACCCTGGCAGAACTGCAGATGTCCCTACGTTTTTTCTGTCACATCTTTGCATCTGTGCATCTCTGCATGTGTTTGAGACCAGAGCTGATCATAGTGCTGAATTCACACCTTGCCTGCCCTCCTGTGAGAAGATTAAAGGTCAGCCTTGGGTGCTGGGAGCTGTGGGTCTGCTGCTGGTGCTCCTCTCATGGTGTCAAAGACAAAAGATGGAGCTGAGTTTCAGGGACACAGGTTGTGTGTGGTCCTGGCTGCTGCAGAGTGGAGCACATCCAAAAGCTGGGCTTGCCCTCAGTGTCTGTAGGGGAGGATTCACAGCAAGTGCCTGTAGAGCTCTGGTGTTGCAGCTGTATACTTGCACAGCTTTGGTGTAAGAGATTAATGCACTGTCGATGCTGTGAGGTCGTGATTTGATTTAATTTATTTCACATTGAACTCATTAACTGCTCTCTGTCATGCATATTTTTGACCAGCAGTGAGCAAACTGTGATGTGTGCGCCAAGGAGACATTGAGTAGTGTGTAAAAGGGGATGATGGGATGGGTGGGGAGACACTTGCCAGCTCCTGACTTCCACTCAATTTTCACTGCAGGCTTCACTGCTTAGCTGGGGATGAAATGCAGGGTCTGGCACTGGAGTCTGCAAGGGTGCTTGACCCGTCTTGGAGGTGTCATTAATGATATAATACAAGTGTTCAGCTGCAGTCATAATTTCCTTAGGTTAAGAACCTCCATTTTTAATTCTTTGTGGCAGGATCTGTAAAGGTACAAAAGAAATTAATAAACTGAGTAAATCAGTAAGTCAGTAAATCTAATAGGGGTTTAAGGTCTGCCCTCCCTTCATTGGATTTTAGTAATGATGATTATATATGAGTTTAAACTGCCAAGTTTGGACTTGAATCTAGACTGCTACTTAAAGCCTTATGTCCTGGCTTTTAGCTTCTGGTCCAGATCCAATACATTAGGATTAATATATGTATATTGGCAAGTGTAGATAGACCTTAAAATATAGCAAATATTGGTGTGCTCTGTTCACGGCTCTGTTTCTTATATATGCATCAAGGTCTTGATTTTTAGATAAAACTGAATAAACTGGAGGACGTGACAGGCTTTTATGTGCAGCAAATGGCTTTTGTGACCCATTTTGGAGAGAGCTGGAAGTTTTGTGCTGGCGGCTGCTGGGCAATACTGGCCTCCTATCCAAAGAACTGACTTAGGAAGGTACAGAAGGAAGATAAGTAGAATGTATTAAATCAGTTGAAAAATGAAAGTGAAATGGCATGAAATATATAAATAAGTTTGGTGTGATAGCTCTTTTCTTTGTAGGAGTTCAACTCTTAAGTAAGTCAGATGACTTACTTTGCTGCAGGCAAGTCTCTCTGGGTGGTAAATTGTCCTCAGTCCCTCCAAGGTTTGGATTTTTTTTTATGAAAGCAATCCCTCTTGCAAACTGAATTTTGCCTGTGGCAACTCCTCTAAGGCATCAACTTCAAGCCTGGTCCAAAGCTAATTAAATCAAAGAGTATTGATCAAATAGTTGGCCTCATGCTTTGGCTTTGTGTTCTCCTTGCTTGAGCAAGGAGCTGCCTTGAAACCCTGACATCCGCTGATGTATTTAAAACTAGGGAGGGAAAGCAGAACTTGTGCGTCTCTTCTCTTGCAGACAAAAGTGAAAATGCTGTGGGGGATTGAGGAGAAAAACATTTGGAGAAGAGGGATAACCTCTAAACTGAGAGATAGGCTGGGATTTTTGAGGGCCAGGGGCATGTGGAGAGCTGACAGCATCTTCCTCTGCTGTTAGCCAGCACATTTCCATAGGGTCCTTGCCAAAAACTTCCCCGAAGTGAGGGACTTTAGTCATACCCACTACAAGAAGGGCTTTGTGAATACAGTGCTGCCCCTTGTCCCCTCTTGCTTTCTGTGTAACAGGGAGCTTAGGCCAGCTCTGGTTTTGGGAACATGTAGTGTTTTACATGAATAATGCGGCAACAGCTGTAGCAGGGCAATTCTGCTTGGTCAAATGAAACAGGAGTTTGCAAACAGCATGATGACAGAGCTAGTACTGCCTCAGTGCCTTCGAGGTAGTAAAGGGCTTTCTGTTTACCTGCATGGAGTATGTGTGTTTTATGTATGTACAAGAAAAGTGAAAAATCCAGTAGAATACATCAGATTTAATCAAACTTTTGGAGTTTGATAATAATTTTGATAACTGTAGTGGTTAGGATAACCATTTTGTTCAATTTTTAAATATCCCGTAACTTTTATTAATATCTGTGTCATTGTCCTGCATTTAATGTTAAGCTTTATGTCCTGTAGTATTTTAGATTTAACATGTATTGTGTTAATCATCCGGAGCCCAGACTCTGAGCTGGCACTTGAGCTCCTGGTAACCAAATCAATTGCCCAGCACACTGCAGATTTTTTGTATGGGTATGTGTTTCTATATTTGATCAGTGTGAGAGCACATATCCCAGACAAAGAAAAATTGTTCATGGGAGAGCAACTGCCACAGTATTTCAGAGTAAAGGCTGAAGCAGCCTAATTTTAAGATTTTGTATATAACAGATGAAGCTGTTAATAGCATCCTGGCATCAAGATAGCACCAAGAAAAAGGAGATAATCAACAGGTGCCCATCCTTTGGTTTTGGTATTTTCCTGTTTTTGTTTTTAATACCTCATTCCTAATGCATAATGGGGGTGGTGGCATCATTGTCATGGAAACGGGGCACAATGGCAATTAAAATGGATGTGGGTCTTTGTTTCTGGGATGCATGTGGTTGCTGAAGTGTCTCTTCTTGTGCTCAGTGGCAATTTGCTGAGATTATCTGATGTGTTCGACTTCCACCAGCACAGCCAATGGAGATCATGTGTTTTGGTGCTTCTCATCTGAGTAAACACTGACAAATGGGACCCACAAATCGACTTTATCGTTGAACACAAGGGCCTTGGGGAAGTGGTGGTGGCGTTGGATATTTCTGTCTTCAAAGAAGCTGGTACGCTGAATTGCTTTGATTTTGGCTGGTAGGGAGGGGAGTGGACCCAAAACCTCCTTGCTGCAGCAGGTTGGTTTTAAGTGAAAAGAAAGTGGAATCTGGAAGTCCCTGGGGCAGTTGTTGCTGTGCTGGGTGTCAGGGCTGAGGGTTCCTGTCCTGGCTGGCAGGAAGGGGCGTCTTGTGCCTCCTGATGAGCAGATAAGCAGATAAATGGGGATGTGTCTCTAAAAAAAGACACTGTGCTCTTCTTGGCAAAGCTTTTTGAAAGGCTGTGAAGGAGTAGCCGTGGCTCTGAGCCATTACTGTGCTCCAGGAAGGAAATCCTGGTTGTGCAGGGCAGGCAGCAAAGTGCCCACTGACTTTTGGGGAGGGTGAGGGTTTGTCAGGATTTTACTGCTAGAGATGGGGGTGGATGAGGACAGAGGGTGGCCTTAGGGCTGCTGTAGGGTTGCAGTGGCTGAGGAGGATTGAAAATAGCACTGTATTGACGTGGCCATGGCAGAGTTGCTTGGCATAGACATATACAGCCTCTGCTTTGCATGTGGACTGTCTTAATGCCCTTCTGTGTTGCTAAAGGAGCAGAAATGTACTGCTACAAGGATGTGATCCAGCCCCCTGCTTGTCCAACAAAGAAATTCTTGTTGCTAAACAAAAGGCTTTCTTAAGAAATATATAGATGCCCAGAGTTTGAATTTATGCTTTTCTCTGTGGGATGAGTCATTGCACTGGTTTTTAATAGAGCCCCTCTGGATTTATGTGGCTGCTGCTCAGATTCAACTCTGATCTCGTGTGTGAAATAAGATTCAGTAGTTGTTGTGCTCTGCTGCTGTCCTGACACTTGCAGAGAATTGCTGGTTAAAGTCTGCTTCTGGCTTTTTCTGTGCAGATAGCAGTTACTAAATACATTACGGAGCATCCTCCTTTCAGGTGACGCTGGCTGTCTGCACGTGTTGCTACTTGATGATTTTTTTTTAGCAAAGATCGAATACCTGCTGGCTTGTTGGTTGTATTTCATTTAATTGAATTCAGTCTTATGTGAGAACATGCTGACAAGTCCAATCAATACAGTCAGTGAAAGTGTAGGAAGAGGAGGGGAAGAAAATCAGCTATACGACACGTTACAAACTAATAACAAAGTTGTTGTGATGATTTGTAATGGTAATTTTTAGTTCCCCCTTCTCCCTGTCAGAACTTGCCTTTTTTTTTCCCCACCCCTTAGTTGCTGCCAGGTTCTGCCCTGAAATTCAGAATTATGACTTGTCACACCTTTGGAGCAAGCAGTGTCAATTCCCTTGGGGAGGGGAAGTGAGCTGGAAGAGCTGGTGGAAGAGCTTGGTGCTTTGGGTGGGGCAGTGAGCGGAGGAGGAGCAGGAGGGGACGGGGAATTGGGATTGTAGGGAGTGCCGTTGGTGCTGAGCCCTCGGATGCATCCCTGCTGGTCTCTGCTGTAAGTAAACCTGCATGTAAAGTGGATAAATGGAAGTCAGAAAAAAGGGAAATTTCTTTTCCTATGATGCTGTTGCCTTTGACTTTCTTTAATTTTTTGATATTTTTTTTTAAGAAGCAAAGGCTTATCTGCCAAGTAAACCTGCTCTTTAAGAAGCAGGGATGGGCAGGAACTCTTGGAATTAAAATTTGTGAGCCTTGTAGTCTGCTTCTCTGCCCTTTGCATATCTTGTGGGGGTTTGTAAACTTTGTTTTGCTTCACAGCCTATCTGCATCTGTATGAGGGAGGGTTTGCCTCTGGCTAGTGTGCCCTTTGCATTAAATTAAGCAATCCCCACTTCTCTGTCCTGTGAAAGTTGAACTGAACATCTGTACAGCTCATCTGTAGTACAGCAACTTTTTTTTTACCCTCCATCTTTACTTTTTTACTGCAGCTTTTCTTGTGTGTCTTCCATTCCTTAATGCTGTCACTGTTGAATATTCAAACTCTTGATCTGCACATGGGCTAAAAATCATTATTGCTTTGAACTTACAAATGAATTAAGTGAATTCCCACATCCACTGCAGGAAAGGAAAATATTCAGTTTGAAATATAATTTGGAGCCTATAGGAAAATGCATCTGATGAAGTTTGTGCTAATTCTATAGCTTCAGTACCAAAGCACAGCTCTGTTATCATCAAGAGTATTGAGTGCAAGCTCCCTATTTTCATAGTAACTCAGTATGGCTAATTAGTTTGAAGGCTCTTTGAAGAAGCCGATGTATTGACTAAATAAGCTCTTATTTTTCAAAGCAACTAAAGGCATTCTTAATTTACAGGGCAGATAGTTGTAAAACTGCCTTTGGTTTGCATACCAGGAGCCAGTGTGAAGCCTGAGCGTGCTCGGATTCAAGCTTTCTCCTGTGCTGTCTGCCAGGGTTGGTGTCAGTGTGCTCGAGGGAGGTTTCTGGGTCTTTGGCACAGTAGCGCAGCATAAATGTGTGCCACTAGGCTGGATGTGCCCAGGAGGAGGATGTCATCTAATGTCTGTCTCTGCATCATTGAAATCAGGGGCAGTATTACCAGTCTGTTCCCTGTTGCAGGGAGGTTGGATCCAATAACGAGGAGCAGCTTTGAGTTTCTAACCAGATGACATGGCTAATCCTAAGGCATGTATAAAGCGGCCATAGTTATTAGGAGATTTGTGGCTTTGAAAGTTCGGATTCCCTTAGTGCAGTTTGTTAATGGCAAGGATTTGCGGTAAGTGAATAATAGATGAAAGTCATCAAAAGGCTTACAGGGGATTTCTTGTGACGTGGTGCTGGTTTGTCTCATGCCAGGCCTGCAGATTTCTGGGTGGATCCTAAAATCTAAAAAAAAAAAAGAAAAAAAAAAAGAAAACAAGAAAGGGAAAAGAAAAAAAGGAGGGCAGTCATTTCTGTTTTGTGTCACTTTGGATGATCAAATTGATGGCGTGATGCATTGGGAAGTACAGCCACAGTGCAGAGTGCTGTATGCTTAATTCCCTTGGCTCTGGCTTTTCCATGGGCCGGCAGCGCCCCAACAGCAAAACAGACCCTTCATAGCCCCAGGGTCTGGCAGCTGTAGGGGAAGGGATGCCCCTGGCCATCTCCCCTTCTGCACTGTGCAAGGTGAGCAGGGCTGGTGCTGCACCTCCTCACCATCTGGCACAGCTCTTCACTGGGTTCCCAGGAGTATTTCTGCCTGTAATGCCTCTGGTACCACAGCATCAAGCATTTCCTACAAGCCAGGAGCTGCTGGGCAGCAACCCCAATGGTACCAGTTCTGGGTGATGCCTCTCCTATGGGACCGTCCCCCACCGGCTTAGGCTAGAGGGTGTCCCAGTGCTTGTGCCAGGGACTTCACTCAGCTGGGGTGGTGTGCAGCGATGCCTGCCCTTACCTGCTTCTGTGGTCATAGATTTCGTCCTTGGTCACTGGGCTGGTGCACCTGCAGACACATTTTGGATCAGCCCCTGCTGAGAGCCCAGGTCAGGGCTGCAGGCAGCTCCTCCTGAGTCTATGAGGAGCACAACTCCTCTCCCTGTTGTCATGGTTTGATAGAGGTATGAGGCAGAAAACAGTTGGGCAGAAAAGCTATGGGGTGGTATCCTGATACGGAATGAAGTGTGAGAGCTTTCTATCTCCATTTGTTTCCATTAAAAAAAAAAGAAAAAGGCATTTAACTCTGCTGTCATATTCCAAGTTGAATTGCACCTGTGTTGTATGTGGCAGCATCTAATGAAGCTACAACTTGGGGCAAATCCTGATGAGTTTTGGCTGCAGAAGCAGCTGGGGAAGATTGATTTGATGCTGGGAAAAGCCAGTTATGTGAATAGCTGCAGAAAGCAAAGTCCTATCCACCCTCCTGACTGTTGAAATAATCTTCACTTCCAGGGGTGTTGGTGAGGACTGTCACAAGGCAGTTTCTGTGATTTTAGTCCCCATCGTGGCCTGCCAGAGGGATGCTCGTGTGTTTTGTAGCTGGAAGCGTGGTTACAACAGTCTGCAAATTTTGTATTAAATACAGAAACTCTACTATGTGCAAAGCATTTGTTGGGAAGTTGAAGTCATCTGCAAGCTCTAATCCATCAGCCCTCTGAGGAGGGCATGTCTGTCTTGTTTGTGTTGCAAAACCAAGTGAAAGTTGGGAAATGTTTATGGCTACTGCCATGTGTGTTCCTTAATTCTTCTCCCTTTTGGCTTTGTTCAAACTCCCTGTGGTAAAAACAGAAAGTGAGGATGTAATTAGAAGCTGGTTTATGTGAGGATCCATGGAAAGAGGCAAACTCCCTACAGGCAGATAGGCACATGTATATCTGGCATGGTTCAATTCCTGCCTTGCAGGCTGTTTTGTTGCAGAGTAGTTTTGTGCTGTAGTTCCTAAATTTACTTGAGCATTCGATATTGGGGATATGCAGTGTCGGTGGAGGTGTCATACTGGGGGCAGTTGTCACCTGAGCAGGTGTGACACCTGGGTCAGTGACAGCCTCAGCAACTTGGTAGATGCTGCTCTTTTACTGCTTCCAGCTGGGAATCCTGAGCATCCATCGGTGAAGTGCCTGAATTCAAAGCAGTGCACTTGCCTGAGCAGAAGTAACCTCAGCCCCATCGCTGGGCAGCTCGCTGGGAAATGTTTGTTCTCATGGGGAATTGTAAAACTGAATGAGTGTCAGCACGGTTTACTTATTTAGAGAGGGCGAGTCCTTTATTCTGGCCAAATGGCAGGAATATCAAAGATGTGTTTAGGCAGTGGGAGAGAGAAAGGGTTTGGTGTGACTGATGGAAACTGTTGAGCAAGAGATGGTGCTTTGTGCAGGGTTATTATGGTTAGAAACCTGTCCCAGCACGCAGGGGAAGCATGGTTCAGCAAGCCCATAGTCAGAGCCGAAAGGAGTTCATCCCCAGGATTTACTGTGTGCGCAGCCGGTCCTCACCACAGAGAGCAAAACAGCGGTGTTAAATAGCTAAATAAACCTCCTGTCCCTGCGGGCGATGGCCCTCAAAAGGCAAAATTATTCTTTGCAAGAGTGGGTGCAAGTGAAAGGAGACGCTGATGGGCTGGTGGGGAGGGCTGAGTCTGGGCAGCCTGTGAGCATCCTGGTGGTGGGTGACGGCATTGCCGGGCATCTTTAGACACTCACCAATTGTGGAAAATTCATTCCTTTTCTTCCTTGGGCCTAGCTGTCCTGAAGTCACAAAAAGTAATGTGTATAGGAGTACGTTTGTATGAGTTCAGCCTCTTTCCCACGTGTTAAGGTTTCTTGCAGTGTTGTCCGATCATACTTTCCAACTTTTTCCCTGCTCTGATGCAGGGTTCGGTTTTCCATTTTGCTGTCCATGAAGAGCTGAATTTCTCATCTCAATACATGTTTCTGGCTTTGTGCTCAAGTTGCAAGATCTGGGGATGCTGAATAACAAAAAGGAGGGAGCAGTTGATTTAAGCAGCTACCATTTTCAGTATTAGGAAGAACGTTGGAAAATGCTCAAAGCCAAGTGGTCTTCTGAAGGCGAGTAGCCCTTGCTGCTAGAATTGGCCCCCTCAAATAAATCTGAGAGCTGTGAATTTGTTCCTTCCCTATCTGCCCCCCAGCAGTTGCAGGGTTATTTGAAGCCTGGCCTCGCTCTGTTAATAGGGCTCCTCTCAAGAGCTCAAGTGAGTCTGCAACAGTGTTGGAAATAAGTCTCTTCTAACCCAGCATACTGCTTCCTGCTGTAAAATAGACTTGATTAAATTTTCTGGCTCTCATTTTCATTGCTTGCAGACATCCAAACCTTTACTCTCAGTGGAAAGAGGTATGTTGGGAATTACAACTAATGTGAAAACCTAAATAATGTGATTTTGCCAAAACAATGCTGCAGAGATTGTTACTTTGTTTTGTTTCATGGGGGTTTTTTATTTCTCCCCCCATTTAAAATAACATTGTAAAACTTTGCTGCTGGAATAAAAGGTATTTCAGTGAGATGTGTTTGTTCTCTTACCTTTTGGGCAGTTGTGATAATTTCTGCGTGGGGAAAAATAGGCAGTTTTATTCTAAAGGGGTGATCTCACCTCCCAGAAACAGCCTGTACTAGCCAACAGCCACTAGCACTTCCCTGTGCTGCTGTAGCAGTGCTGGCTGGGGGCAGATTCAGACCCCATGGTCCTGCAGCCCTCCCACCAGTAAGCTTGGCATCAGGGAGTTGTCAGAGTCACACATGGAAATTTTTGTGGCATCCTCCTTGGCAGCTCTGTCTGTGCAAAAATCCTGGATTATGGTAAAGAATATCATCTGTGCTCAATTTCTCATTCAGTTTTGGGTACAAATCATTTCTCTCTGGTTAAATCTATTCCTGGCTGTCACTGCTTCCTGGTGTGATTTGAAACTGGGGGCAGAATTAGATAAAAAATTTGCAGAGAGGAAGACGGAAAGATGTGATCTGGATGCTTAGAAAGAGGTTGTTTTAGAGGAGTGATCCTAAAATAGCATGGAGGAAAGGCAGGAAGCCCTGGAAATAGGGTGGCGAGGTGTAAACACAGTGACAAGATTTGAGAATTCAGGGTGAAGTGGCAGCAGCATCACACACTGGAGGTACTTTGTACATGGGTTGCATGTAGATGGCTTTTGACCCTTTTCCTTCTTCCTTCATGTGAGGCATGTGTGCTTTCCAGGTGGGTGGTTTCTTTTGGACACTGCTCTCAGGCACATGGTGTGATTCTTGGGATTGTGTCCTGTGCAGGACCAGGAGTTGCGCTCAAGGATCCGTGTTGGATCCTTTGCAACTCAGACAGTTGGAAACTTCCAGCTCAGAGTGTTCTGTGATTCTGCTCCATGTTTTGCAAATGAGAACTTGTTTGGGCTTTCCAGTATGGGGTGACTCTTACACCTTGGTAGGAACAATATGTCATGCAGGAAAGAGCATGTCCACCTCTGGGCCTTCAGAGGAAGGGAAATTGATGCCAGATGAAGGAAATTTACCTTCTTTGGTAAACACACAGAAGAAGTGTGAAACTTGACCTGCCTCTTAAGTGCTCAGTGAAACATCAGCTATAGAGGGGGCCATTGGAAACCGGGAGCAGTTGCACAGGATGTTTGGAGCTTCCAGGATCTTGTATTCTGAAGGAAGTCATCATGCTGGGAGAGACTGTCTGAACAGCAGTAACACAGCATTTGTCACTCAGATAATGCCCATGTGAAACTTGGTATCATTTTGGCCTGTTACAGCCAAGGTTTTTGTGATTTTTAAATTGATAACTAGCCACCCTAAGTTGCTTAGTATATTGTAACTGGAAGTTAGGAACTGGAAGTTGTGAATGTGGCTGCGTATCCAGCTGAGTATCTGTTTGCAGCAGAGCTATGAACTAAAAAATTTGAGCCAGGATGGTTTTTGGATTAGCCCACTTCTGTTTGTACACTCTGCCACTAACCAAGGAACAAAGAAAATCTGGCTCCTTAACACCCATTAGTCTGTCTCTAGGACCCAAATCCAAAAAGCACCATGTATTTCTGTCTACTGTGACTTGTAAATGCAGATGTGGAAGTTGTATGTTCAGTAAGATCAGGGGCTCTGTAAAGCTTGAGTCCAAAATCTCTGCAGTCTGAATGAGGCATCGCTGCTCTGATCTGCTAGCACAGACATACATCAGCAAATCCCAAAGGATTTTATGATGCCTGCAGTTGCAAAATCTGCTAGGTTTAGGATGTCCATCAGAATTTTGGGGGATCCTCAGGTATGGAGAATTTATAAAGCTCCTCAAGTCATCCTCTTCAGCTGTTTGTTCTGGGAGGGGAGAGGGATCATGTGGCCATTCACATCCTTTTTCCACGTGCAGTGTAATTTGGGGGTCCCTGCTCTGCTTGTTGCTCTCACAAAGCCCTGCGTATGCTTTTGAAGCATCTCAACAACGTGCAGGGTGTAAATGTGTGAGTTTTGTGCTTGCCAGCCCAATTGAAATGATCCAGCCTGTCTTCTCTCCACACCTGTGGTGGGGACATGATTCAGCTGGGCTTCCTTGTGTGCAGAGAGGGTGGCTGTCCTTTGGGTTTTAGAAATGGGAGGTGTGAATGCCATGCAGCCAAAGCCAGACACTGCTCCTGTCTGCATGGTGTGTGCAGCTCCCTCGCCCTGGGCTGTGGCCACACATGTCTCTCAGCCCTGTGTAGGTGAGGGGTGTTGGTGGGAGTGGAAGTGTGGTCCCCTGCCACTGCCATTCTTCTCCTGTCCCTGCCTCTGTGTCACTGGGACCAGACGAGGGTGTAATCTGTGTTTAAAATCCTCATCTTGAGGACTGAGTTCTTAGAAGTTTGGTGTGGCTGGGTTATTTTCAAGCTGTTCCCTCCTTGGGTTCATTTGTACTGTTGCCCATATGACCATGGTGGCACCTGAGAAGGCAGGATATGGGGTGGGAGGAAAGCTGTGGTGCTCTTTGGTGTAGGCTGATCCCAGATATAAGTTGATTGTGAAACTGCAATATTTAAATCCAGTGGCTTTACCACCTCAGACCTTACAGTAACTCTATGGGATGCCATGTTGTTGGCCTTATCTTTTCATTAAAAGACTTCCCTGGGGTGCTGTCAGGGATGTAGAGCACAGGAAGAGGAAAGGAATTCAAGCTTCCCAGATTCAAAGCCACATCATTGCGTTGATACCAGGCCTGGTGAGGTGTCTCACCAGGCTTTGTCTTGGTCCTGTGTCACAATCTTCCAGAAAAAGCTGTAGGCAGGCATGGAGTCCACGAAAGTACAGCACCAATCCTCCCTCCACTCCCTTTCCACCACTCCTGAGAGTTCAGGATTTCACAGTGTGCAAGGAGGTCTTGCCCAAGACCTCCTGCCAGCCTTACTAAATATACATTGAAATGTAACTTCCAAAGTAGTTTTTTTCTTCAAAATTTTGCTAAATCTAGTTGTATTTTATGCTCTAAATTTAGTTGTTAAAAACATGCCATAGACAAAAACACTGGATGCAGAGTTTTGTTTTTCAGAAAGCTGCCAATTTGGCTATCCTGAGAAAAACGCAGAGTGCCATAGAGAGCCATGGCTGCTTAAGGGAGACTTAAGGGTGTTGCTGCTTAACCTTGGCCACAAGCTGAGGGCTGAGGGTTGCTCATCCTGAAAAAGGAGATGAGAGCACCTTCTGTGTTCCGTGCACTGTTTGAATGCTCTCCCTGGGTGTGATTAGTAGCTGAGCTCCATGACTGACTTCTTTGCCCTTTCTGCCTTTCCTCATGTTGATTAAGGGAGGCAGAGAACATTGTGTCCCTTGTGTGTGCCATTGCCTGCAGAGCCTGGGGCAGGAAAGGGCTTGTTGGTGATGAGATATTGGATCAAGCTCATTCCTGGTGTGCTTCAGTTCTGCCCAAGACTATGTTGAAGTAACAGCTAGGTTTACCAACACCATTGCTTTCTACCAAGATAATTGTGGCTAAAGAACTTAATCAAGGAGGTGGATGAGAGGACTGGTCATTGGGTGTCCTTGCAGCTCTCCGGAGGTGGAACCTCTTGCGTGCTTGGAGGCAGCAAGGTTTGCCCTGGTCTTTGTACGTTGCTGTTCCCTTTGCCTGCAGACATCAAGGCAGGCTTGACTCCTGACTGAAGACGTGGCAATCTGTGGAAATTCCCATTGGTGCTTGCCAAAATCTGTCCTTAGTGGGATGGATGTTCTTGCACAGTGGTGGCAGTGAGGTGAGGGTTTCATCAGGAACATCAGTCACTATCTGTTAGTCTTAATTTGCCTCACTTGAAAAGCAGGTTAGGTCCTTTGCAGGCGTTGTGGAGAAATGTTAAGTTTAGCTTTTAAAATTCCCCTTGGGGTTGGAGGTTTCAGTTCTGCAAGGATCTGCACTGCCCTTTGTCTTTCCAGCCTGAAGAAGATTGAGTTTCAAGACATTTTACCATGCCAAAGTCCTTTAGAGAAGAGCATAAAAATGAGTGGTCTGTCTGTCCTGCAAAGGACATCATAGGTCCCAGGAGGGCTAGGCAGGGGCTCTGAAAGTGGTTGTCTCGACTGAGGTTTCTGCTCCATGTCTTGGTGAGCTGCACGATGGGCTGGCTGGTGAGGTGATGCCCTGTATGTATCACTTCCAAAGCACTTTCTGATCGGTTAGGATACAGGTTTCTGGAGAAATGCTAAATAGTATTATTAGTGTAAAATAAACATACTTCAATATTTCTGACCCTAAAGTGGATCCAGATGCTTTCTTACAGCTGCTGGATCTGCTTTGATTTTTCCATGGCTCAGTGTGGCTGTCTGTATTTGTTAAAGAGAGATAGGATGTGACAGAGAGCTTGTCACAGCATGCTCTTGTCAAGTCAGTAAACCTTTATATTTATATATGCCCACACTCAAATATATATATATATATATATATACACACATGTAAAAAAAGACAAAATTACTTTCTTAGTCTAAGACACTATTTCTGAGTCAGACACTTCACATGTGTGCCAGGGAGGTTGGATAAACTCAGTGAGTTTATCAATTTTTATGATCACAGCAGTCAGTTCAGCTGTGTAGGGGAGAAATGGGATTTGGCTGAATAACTCAAAATGGTCTCCCAAGGAAGTGAATGTGTGTCTCTGTCTTTATAGCTCTGATACAAAAGGGGTATTAAATGTCCCTTGATACCAGCTACAGGTTGCATTTTCCAGGCTGTGGTTGAGCTTTGTGAGAGGTAACTTTCCAGCTCTGTTTCAAGTGTAAAACAATTTTTCCTCTGTTTTAAAGGATTGTTAACATTCTCATAGTTTCTCTACTATAGAGAAGAACAAGTCTTCCCCACTGCTTAAGGGTTATGTTTTATATGGGTTGGGGTTTAACCAGCACTGGTGCCAGGGTGAGATCAAAGCAGCAGGAGCAGCTGGGTGGTCATTCCTTCTGAGCGTGCCAGTGGGAAATGTTTCCAAGCCAGTATTTCAGTGATTTTTTTTTTTAGATCCTGTTTGTGGAGATGATGCTGCAGTGTCTGAGGGGACTCCCAGCTGTGCCAGGGAGATTTGACACTATCTTGGAAAGACTGGAAAATACAGAAAGTGTGGATGGGTGTTCTGCTGGTAAAATGTTTGGTTTGGTAACTGATACTGACAGATGTATGATCAGCTAGTAAAATCTCTTGCATTCTTAAAGTCAGTGATAATAGGATTTGTTATGTGTTGTGATTTGCTGGCAGCTGGAGTATCTGCTCAAGGTTTCTTAGCTGGTGTATGAGATCCAAAGCTTTCACCAAAACCTATTCCATCCTCCGCAAACCAAAGTGAGAAACAGAGACTCTCATTTTTTCAATAAGTTTAGATAAATCAAAGCTGAATGAGGGATGTTTTTTTTGTCCACACACCTTTTCCATCCAAGCTGAGGTCTGTGTTCAAACTGAGTGACAACTGGGAGGTTGCTGCTGATTCCCCACATCAGTGGTGAGAGCTGCTGCATATGCTCATCAGCTCTGATCCTGTCCTGCCTGAGACACTGTTGGTGTCTCCATTGCTGAAATCCCTGTGAGTGCTCTACAGAGACCAAATCTGAAAAAAAAAGGCTTTTCTGCGTTGCACACCTTAAACCCCTTGAGAAGGGGGATTTGAGGTCCTTTCTATCTTTCTGCAGTTTTTTGCTGTCCAGAGATTGTATAATTACATTTTATTGAGCCTATCCCACTACTCCCTTCTGGCTCCTAGACTGATAGAAAACAGTTTAAAATCTTCTGAAGGTTCTCACTCATTTAATACAACCTTACCTGTTCTTTATACAGTGTTGAGAGCTTGCTATGCTTCTCTGGTGGTTTTTTTTTCTGGTGGGTTTTTTTTCTTTTTTTAAATTTTTTTCAATTTTTTTTCTTTTTACTTAAACAGGAAAGAAATGGCAAAGGAAGAGGAAGCCAGCTAAGTAGCTGGCATGTACTTAGCAGAAATTGCAGGTGGCTCAGGCTCCTTAGTTATCATCCCTCTCTTGGAAGGGCAATACAATAAAATGACCACAATTTCTTAGTATATTATTTTCAACTTGTCTCCTATCTTGTGGTATGAGTTTAGTGTTCTATCAGTGCTAGTTTTCCTGGTCTTTGGTTTGAAACAAGCTCTTGAGATAATGATGCCACTTACTGCATCCCTGGTCCCAGCAGGACTTAGCCTGTCTGGAAATAGCTGACATGATCCAGTGTATGCAGTGACTTGCTGCCATGCAAGTCATGCCATGCATCACTGACCTAGAGAATACTTTTTTTTTTTTTTTGGTGGAAACTTACTGTGTTCTTTGAACTGCTGAGAAGTACTCAAGACATAAGCCCATGAGTTACTACAGGCTGCATGCCTGGAACATGCAGGCCATCTCAGCATATGGAGTAAATCAACACAGCTCTGCTGACTTCAGTGCAGCTGCATCTATAACCACTTGCTGTAACCCTGCTCCAGACTGGAGGGATGATTGCGTATAAAGAGTGGATAGGAAAAAGCCCTCCCCTTTTTCTTACAGCTTTACACTTTATGAACAGAATAAATGGGCCATGAGTAGAGGTGAAATAGTAAATTATTTTTGCCTCTCCAGAATTAGTTTGTTTGGACATATGCGAAGTTCCCTCTTGTTCCCCATACTTCCTAAATCAAGTAGTTGATATGCATGCACTTGGTTGCTGGTACTAAAATATACATTAGTAATTAGTTCAGAGATTGGTGTTTCAAAAAGCCCCATATACATGCACCTGCACAGAAACAAGTCAGGCAGAGTTGGCAGTGCATAAAGACGGTGGGCAGCACCCACGTAAGCCACACGACTATGGGAAGAGGAGCTGCTTTCCTGTTTCCATGTGCCAGGAGAAGCAGTTCTATCAGGCTTATGTGTGATGGGTCAGAGTGCACTGGTATTGCTGCAAGCAAAAGTCATGAATTTTAATCAACTTTACTGGCTGCCTTGAAATTTGAGTTGAAAGATAAATGTGAAAAACAGGCAGCCCATATTGTTTCTGGAACAGAACTGCCCCTTTTCAGTTGATTAAAAGAATTCTTCTTTTAATCTTGGTAACTTGATAATCAAAAATGCTCCCATGTTATCTCAGGATTTTGTTTTCTACACTAACCCTTCAGGTCCTGCCAGCTTCATGTGTCTCCCAGAGCCCAGTGTCACCTTGTGGCCACCCAGACAGTTGACCTTTGCTGCAGAGACTTCCCAACTGGCGAGGCTTGTTGGCTGTCTGCTTTCAGCTGTTTGGAAAAAGATGGGTTTAGGGCTTTATTTAAATATTCTTTATGTCTGGGGAAGGAGGAAAAAAAGGATTGCCTGGTGAAAACTGAAAAGACTGTCCAGGGAGTTGGAGTTCAATTTATATTCATTGGGAACTTTGGCACAGCAAGCATACTTGTCCTTCCCATCTGTGGCTCCAGGGCTGCTTTTAAGGTTATTTAGTTGTGGTATTCATTTGAACATCAGTCTTCCTAATTAATTATAAGTGATTTGAATGCCGATGTTGTCTGTGGGGGACATCGAAGCTTTGTGAAGAAGTGGAGTGAAAATACCAGCCCTTTTCCCTGGACAGAAATGCACACCCATCATGTTACTTCCAGCCACTGCCAGCCTGATCTGGCTTACTTCAAGTAGTTGAGAGTGCTTTCCTCACTCCTTTGCTTCAGGGGTTATCATAGCTGCTTTTCCTGTTTTGCCATTAAGTCACCTCTGTGCAGGATTAAGTTTGAAGGAGTTACTTTACAGCCAAAAAACTTTTAAGAAAGGGAAATGGAAAATTAGTCTACAAGCAGCAGAGAGGAAAAAAATTTTGTGGCAGACTCCTGAGTGGTTCCTCCTCTCTTAAGCACAAGTGCTGGAGTATTTTCTCTTATGATGTGTGGTTCAACTCCACACCTAGTTTCTCATCTCCACTGAAAGCTGTAGGTCAGCAACTGCTCTGTGTTAGCGAGGAGTTCATTCCATTGCAGCTGCAGCAGAGGCTTATTTGATGCTCTGGGAAATTCATGCTGTCTTCACTAGTGAGAAAGGCAATATAGTTTTGGGGCCTAAATTAGAGTGAAAGGGCACATACAAACGTGCTACGTACAAATTCCAGCTTGTTTGTACTCTCAGTTGGTTACACCCTTGGCTCAGAACCCAAATATTTCAAGAATTTGAATTGAGGTATATCCTTTCCTAAAAGAAGCGTGAAGTTAGGTTCCCCTTTTGCATCAGTGGGTGCAGTTTCTGTAAGGTCACAGAGGGTTTGTTTGAAGCAGAAATGTTAACCCCTCCAAGGCATATCCAGAGACTTCGGAAGGGGAGGTGATTCTTTGCTCTGGTAGGAGAACCTGGGCACTGCTCCTTGCACGACTGAGATGACTTGGCCTCTGTTTTCATTGGAATATGCTTGCTATGAAGGAAACTCACCTGATTTCCGTGTCCCTGTAAAGCAGCTGGGATGCCTTGTAGTGCCGTGCTTTGCTGTACTGGGGCCATTGGTGATGCTTACCCTAGTGGCTGACTTTTTTGTTTTCCCAGTGGCCTTCAAAGCAGGTGCATATGCTGAAGCAGATGATCAGTTTCACTAAGGAGGCTCATTTCAGATGCAGATGCTCTGTGGGGCTCTGCACAGATGAATCCTGCCTGATTTTCAATTTTATTTAGAAAATATTTCTTTATTTTAATACTCTGCTGGAAGCATTCTCTGCTCTCCTTTCCTTACTTCACCTTTCCATGTTGCTGCGCTGCAGATGTGGAGGTCAGGGTGTGTGAATTGGTGGCATTTATCAGCTGTCATGTTATGCTGTCGTAGGATCAGCCTGGATAGCTGGTAGGACTGTTAATTATTCCTGGTATTTTCTTCTGATACTGAGGAAAGAGAGCATTTGCCAATTCCTCGAGTTACCCTAACGTGTCCATACACCAGGTAATCAGCTGGCTGAGACAGTGCATGAACATGCAGCGAGTTGGGATGCCGAGGTGGGATGGTGGGCAGTGCCAGGCGAGTGGTCGGTGATCCTCATGCATCCCTTTCCTTGCAGTTACCTGGCCGAGCAGTGCTGGAATGGCGGCTTTGTCTACCTGATCATGTTGCGCCGCATCAAGCGCAAAGCCCCTCTGCCTCCCTCCAACGGCAACAACAGCAACAGCTGCGACCCCAAAGCCAAGCCCAGCCCTGAGCCTGGAGACAGAGCTGCTCAAAATGGGAAAAGGACCAGGAAGTTCGGGGTCATCACCAGGACACCGGGCAGCAAGGACAGCAAGGAGAAGCTGGGCTCGGAACACGGGAACGGGCACTGCACCCCGATGGAGGTGGAGGTTGCTCAGCCAGAGACCTCTGAAGCAGAGAGCAATGGGGAAGAGCAGCACCAGGGCACCGGGGCACCGTACCGGGGCCGGCTGTCAGATGCTGGCATGCCAGACATTGGGGACCAGGCTGCCCAGGTATGTTTGCTTTGATTCTTCTAGAGAAGAAAGCAGCAGGTGTGCAAGCAAATTAGGTTGATTTCTCAAGCAGTTCTCTGGTTTCAATGCTCTGACCTTGGGCTGAGCCTGTAGGTGACAGGACAAGCTGTCAGGGCACCTGGCTGTGGGATGAGGTCTAAAACGGGGACAGGAGGTTTGGAGAGTTAAATGGTAATTGTTGGAAACCTCTGTCATACTCCATCTCTGATGGATGGTAGGTCCTTCTGTCTCTTGACCTGTCAGAGTTGGCCTCAGGATTTTTTGTTGAGGCAACTGATGACCCTACAACACTGGAGCAGGAGGTGTCAGTAGAAGATGGTAATTTTTGGCCTTTGGAGCTTCATGTTTAGCTCTGCCTGGACTTTAATGTCATCTTACAGTTCATATTAACATTGGGATTGAAGCTGCCCTTTTTGATGCACGTTGCGTGTATTTGTGTTACGAAACTTGTTTGGCCAGTGTCTGGGAACCACATGGAAGTAATTGTGGATTTTGCTCAGAGCTGATGAGATAGACAATTTGTTAATGTTTGGGACGACAGTGGGATCAGGCCTTTCATTGCTTCTCTCTTCCTCCTAATGGCGATCTTGGGGTTTGTTGCCTGTCTGGAATTGCAGCATTGCTGGATGGAGGAAAATAACCCAAGCCTTGATCAGGTTTCAGTATGCATCTATCACCAGAAGTCTGCCAATCTTTCCAGAGGCACTGATAGTATAAACAGATGAAGGCTGCTTTGTTGGGCTTGGGGCTGGCTGCAGCAGCTGGTTTTGGTTTCAAGACTTCAAAGCTGGTAACAAAGCACTGTGAGTGGACATCTCATCACTAAATTCTGTTGAGAAAAGCAGGGGATTAAACGCACCCTCTGAATTACTGCTCCTCAGCACTACTCCAGGAAAGTGATGATTGATGGTAAAGTTACAGTAATTTAATTTAAAGTACTTTGTAGGAGCTAAAAGCAATTAAAAAAACCTCCGGTTTTTTAAGAAGCATAATTGCAAAAACTTGCTCTTCTCAAGTGAGAGATGTTGGATTTTATGGTGCAACAGAAAGGGTAGGGTGTTTGTGTGTGTGTTCTTGCAAGCCTCATAACTGTAGTCATTCTGAAAGAAAACATTAAAAGCTTAAAAATAAATAAATGAATCATTTGGTATTTTAGAAGTTCTGGTCCATATAAAGGCTTCTTGAATCTGTTCTGAAGATGTCTAAACACATGTTATAAATGAAGTTGATCAGACTTTTTTTTGAAGTGGAAAGCCAAATATATATATATGTAAAAAAAAGAAATTCTTGATCCAGAGCCATCTCATGCTAGGGCTACCTTGATGTTTTGAATCATTTTGGTCTGAGGAGTAAATTGTTAAATTCAGAACATATATGTATCAATGTGAGCAATAAATACATTTTTAATGCAAAGCACATACAAGATGGCTTTGTAAAACGTAAAAACATAGCTGAGGCATGGGAAAAATTCAAGACCTGTAATCTGTTCAGTTGTGGTGTAGTGTCATTTAGTAAAATTGCTTCTCTATTTTTTTTTATTTCCTCCCCCCCCTAATATTTTGCTTAGAAGTATGACCTCCATCTGTGTCAGTACTAATTACATTTTCCTGATATTTGAACGAGGAGAAATGTGGATAGCTGAAGCCTGAACAGCATGCCTAGCTCATCCTTTGCTTTTTAATGACCAGGGGGCCTTATAGAGACCCATCACTTACAGCATCTGTGGGGTAGCTGCTATCAGAGTAATGAGTGGCTTAATTCAGTTTCTTAAGAAGTATGGAATAGGGACGGTGAATAAAATTTTCAAAATTATTGGTTTCCTGTTAAAATAAAGAAAAAAGACGAGGAATAAATACACTTGGAAGCCTCAGATCTCACTTCCAGCTCCATTTTCAAAGCGTGACCTGGCACTCAGGCATGTGAGATCCAGTTGTGTCAGGAGCCTTTTGAAAACAGCATCCAGGATGTCCTGTCAGAAGTTGCAGCCTCCTTCCAGGCTTCAAAGCATGAGCCAAACCCCCCGTAGCTTCAGGATGAGTTATCTCCTCCTGAGCAGGGACAGGGTGCATTGGCAGGGTACCCTCTCCATGGGGAAAGCAGCTTCATCCCTGCTGCCTGCCCCATGCTCACCATCTCCTCCACATGTTGACTAATTGAATATCCAGAGCTGTCAGCCTGTGCCCTTGGGGAGCACTGTATTTGCTTTTAGGGGGAGACCCAGCCTGTGGCAGAATAGAGGTTGGCTGCAGGTGGGAGGAAAGGCTTTGAAAAGCTGCTCAGGGACCAGCATGGATGTGGGAGGACCTTGCTGGTCCTCTCCACTGCTCTTTTCCCACCCCAGGAAGCAGATTGGTGCTTTACTGAAACTGAAATGTGAAGTCCAGGAAAATTCCTTTTTTTTGCCTCTCTGTGAGAAATTAGTTTGAAGCTGCTGTAACCAAAATAGGGGAGAAGAGGTTTGGTTGATCTGTATGTCTTCAGCCACTGCTCTGCTGGTCCCAGTGGCCACCTCATGATCAGTGCCTAGGGGATGTTGTGCTGGGACAGCTTTCAAGGCACCTACACACCATTTCAGTGCCTTTTGTTTTCAGGGTGCTTCTCTCACAAGCATGGGGTTGTTCTGCCATTTTGCCTCCCATTTTCTCTGTGCATGCTGCTTGTAACAGCAATGCTAGATCATGAGACGACAGGCGAGATGAATACTGTTTGTCGAGTGAACCTACCAGGAGATTCCTGTGTTACTGGTTTGTGTGCATGTGCCAGTCCCCTTCTTCAGGCTTGCTTTCATCTCTCAGATCTTGATCTGTCTCTCCTTGCGCTTGGCATTGCTATCACTGTGTATAAACAAATCTGCTGGGCTGTCTGCTGGTATGTAACCCTCAGTAAATATTGTACCTGTCAATTAGAAGGCAGCATTTAGTGTTTACAGGTGGCTAAGTTATGCTGCAATGTTTTTAGGATGAACCTAAATGACTTTTAAAAATGTGGGGATTCAAAGCAGCAAAGCTGTCTATCTGCCTGACAGGAAGATCTCTAAGATCTGGAAAGCAGACCTGACCTTGGAGAGGATCCAGGCTGGCAGCAGTGGGAGTCAAGGGCAGTGATTTAAGATTATGCAGTCTCTGAGCTGGAGTAATGACCCATCATATCCTGTGAAGATTGGGAACTTAAACACAGATATCAAAGTTTACTTCTTCTATTCAGTGGCCTGAAACAGGCTGTAGTTTTGCAGGGTAATTGTACAGGCACAGACGGAAGAGAAGTATGGGAAGGGGCTGCTGGAGTCCACTAAAAATGATAAGGAAAAGGAAACTGTGAGCTTTCCTCACAATATACTAGTCCTGTGATTTCACTGTGTTGACGAGTAGGAGAATCCCTCAGTTTTGTTCTCAGTTTTTCTGTCCTGGTCTTTTTGGAAGCTCTGTGGACTGTTTTCTGTGGTTGCTCAGCCCCTAAGGAGTGCCCAGAAATGGCCAGATACGGCTGTCATGGGCAGGGATCAGAAGCAGGACTGAGGTTTGCAAAGACCAGATTAGGAGTGTGAGAGGCTGGAGCCTGGTTGTCAAAGGGGACTTAAACTGATCCAGGTTTTGCTGGCACGATGAGAAGTTTGGCTTTCAGGTTTGGCCAGGTTTGGCTTTCATTGATGAAGCCAGAGGAAGCTTGGACCAAGATGAGTTATACCAGAACAGACTAACAACCTTGGCTTCCTCTGGCCCCAGCAGGATGATCTGAAAGCCCTTAAAAACCCAGCTGTTAAAAGCAAAAAGAAGACACCCCCAGAATGCCCTTGAATTCTCTTACTTCTTTATAAGCATCTAAATTATTAAGGTCTTGAAATCCAGATCCAAATTTATCAGTGACTGGTGCAAACTGTGTAAAGAACATTAGGCAGAGTGAAAACACTTTAATAGTTAAGGCAGGCAGGTTAGAGGGGCTGGGGCTGTGCGTTTCAGTATTTCTCTAGTGGCAAAGATACATGGCACAGGAGGAGTTCAGGGTAGCCTGAGTGGTGCTGGCACTGTGGGCTGGGGTTGTGGTGGGATGCCTTTCCAGGATGGAAACAGATTGGCATCTGGTGGTTCTGCAAACTGTGTGTGATGCTTTTCTGAAGTCAGTGTGCCATCCATTAACAAAAAGAGAGAAAGGGGAAGGCGAGTGAATGTTAATGCCTTGCCTCCTAGAGGTTTTTGGGCAGGTCTGGGTTACAGCAATGGTTCAGGATCTTGGCTCCATGCTGTTATCCCCGTTGCTCTGGTCTCAGTCCCCAGAGCAGTGTGCCTGCCTAGCCAGCTTTGCTCTTACAGCCCCACTGAGTCCAGCTTGCATGGACCACAACCTTCTCTAGACACGTGAGCCTGTGCACAGGTGCACACAGACGTGTCTGTATGTAGAGAACCAGCCAGGACTTGCTTTTATACTGCATGGTACATTTTATCAGCAGCTCTCTTCATTCTTTGGGCCCATTATTGCTTTCTTACTGACATGGCTCATCTCGGGTGGGGATGAATGCTTTTGAATTGCATTTTACTTTGCAGTTAGGAAAGGCTGACAGGCGTTCTACAACAGTACTTGCCTATTAGTGTTGGTAAATGCCAGCATTACCTTGACTTTTGGTTAGTGGAAAATGTTCCTTATCTTGCCAAGCAGAAAAGGAAGGCTAATAGCACATTACAGGAATCAAAACATGAGGCTTGAGATAATGTAATGGCTTTAAGCATTTTACTATTTTGTTAAACTTGATGGAAAAAAAAAAAAATTCTCACCCTTTTGCTATACCAAAATGTAAAACTTGCTGTGAGCAAGTGAAGCTACTGAAGCTAAGTTGCTTTACATCAATTTTTTTGGCAACCTAAGCAGTAATTACTGTTTCATCAAGGCTTTTATAGGATTCTTATGATGCGTGGTTTAGACATAAATAACACTCCTATTAGGTGTTAATGTAGATACTTTTAGTCATGTAAAGGCCTTCCTCAGAATCTGATTCAGTTCTTAACGTCTTTTTATCTGTTGTGTTTTCTTCCAGCTTTCATTAACATGGATCCTGGGGCTATCTACTGTCTTGAAGTTTTAATGTGCACTGTGATAAGCATGTCTTCCCTCTTTGTTGCCTGTTTTGGGTTGTAAACTCTCTTAGGGACAAGGGCTGTCTTTTAATTGCAGCTGTACAGCACTGACAAAACTTGGCCTTATTTTTGCTTGGAGTTTTAGGAAGTGCTTTGATGTAACTAGCAGTGAAATTACAGTTAATATTTTTCGCTGCCGGTTACGTTCCACCTTGCCATAAAACAACAGTCGTCACAATTTTCTGGGGTTAAGTTGCTTGCTGCCAGTTTTTTTCAACTGACCTAAGATTCTGCCTGCCTTTGCTGTGATTTAAGTGATAGCTGCAGCTGTGGTGCTGTAGACTTTAATTTTGAGTAGCAACCTGTCCTTTTATCTTGTTTTTGTACTGAATTTTCCAAGGGTGCTTGGATGTACAGATAGTCTAGTAATGGAGAAGTTACAATGTGTTGGTTTTACTGTGTCACCTTGAGACGAGGTCCTCACTCTTGGAAATGAGCTATCTCCAAAGGCAGCACAGGAATTTTCGAGGTTCTGTTGCAGGAGGTCTCAGCCATACTCAGCTATCATAAAATACAGGTGAAAGCACTCCTATGAAATAATTTCCCACCTACACAGAATGTGGGTGTTTGGGCCTTTTTTCTTAATATTTTGTGTGCCATATTAAAGATACAGCAAACCTACAACTGAAATGCAAATGACTAGCTTTAGCTGAAATGCAAGTTCACACCATTTTATGTTTTAATCATTAAGTGCGAATAGTTGAAACCAAGTGGACATGCCTAAAAATAGAGTATGTACAGCTTAGGTGCTGTAATGTTTCAGGCATTTGTTGGAATTATAAAGCTACGTACACTTAATTTTTGAGGCAGAGTGCTGAAAGCACTAAGCAAACCCAAAAGATTCCTGCTGTGGACAGATGTAGTACCAGTCCCCGTGAGACACCCCACTTTAGCTGACATCAGTGTGTGGTGACCTACTCTAGGCTGGGTTTTAATCTGCTGCAGGCTGCAAGGGTGTTTTATGAGAAACTTAAGACTAAGCAACCGGCCTTTCCCAAAAACACACAAAGAGCCTGAGACTGGGTGAGGTACTCAGTAGAGTGCACACACCTGTAGCCCTTAAAAACCTGAGCTCCTCAGGGGGAATTGCCAGGCAGAAACCCCCTAGGGTCAGAGACAGAGGAGAAAATCCTTTGTCTGATCTCACAATATTGATTCAGCTGATGGCAAGAGTGGAACAGTTCAGAGAGGTGTAATCCAGATGGTGATGGTTCAGGATGGCAAATGATTCCAGCAGATTTTTGTGAGGGGTGATGGTATAGTTCAGGTGCTTGCACTGGCTGATAAAATGTTTAAAGCCCTTGCCAAGGAAATGATGTCAACAAGCAGTCTGTCTCATGAGATGGATCCCTGGGCGACAGTCGTGCTTAAAGTCGTGGAATTTTCATCCGCTCTGCTGTGCTGCCTGTTTTGTGTATTTTAATTATGTGTTTGTGTTTGGGGGAGGGTATGTTTTTGCTTTTTACTGTTCCCCAGGCTTCATCCCCTAGGACACTTCTCTTTTCATGGGGAAAGTACTCACATTTTAGTGAAAAGATGCCAAGAGTCTGGCGGCTGTTTGTCCAAACAAGGAGACTTGTGCGATCAGAAACTAACACTTGAACACAATCACAGTTGTGTCTGTGCTCCTGGCTCCTACTTTGAGGACATGGAGAATTTATATCGTCAATATTGTGTGATTCCTGTTGGGTTTGGGGATTTTCCCCCCTTTTAAGTCGTGTAGGAGACCCACTGTATGGCTTGCATCATCCAGAGGCAGAAGCCAAAGGCTTCAGTGGTTCAGCATTAAGACACTTTCATAGGCAGCAAGGATGGACAAAGAACTCCTGTCTTGGAATAATTTATTGATAAAGAAACTTAAGATTATTTTCCTCCCCTGCTTTTGATTTAGCTTGGAGTTGTTTAGCTTGCTTGTGCAACAATGAAAACAAAGCCCAGGGTAGTAGATGAAAGCGAGAGTCCTGCTTTCATATCAGCCTTAAAAATAACCTGGCTAAGATCAGATAAAAATACACTCATTATCCACTAATGAAATAATTGCTTTGTTATGAATCTGCAAAAATCAGATTTTGGCATGATTTTCTGGTGCTGAGTCATTCACATTAATATCTGCAGTGTGAAGAGTGATGGTTTTTGATTATATCTTAAGACTGATGCGTTCAAGCTGCTTACGTGGTATATAATGGTGCAAGTTAATTCCCCAGCCACCCATCTGTCTGTCCCACCTGCCTGCTGAGGAATGGGGAACAGTGGGAGGAGGCATGATGTGATCCAAGGTGGGGCAGGGAGCTGGGAGTAGTGCTTTTAATTGATCTCACATCAGTGAAGGATGCTGGGCAGTGGTGTGTGCTGGTATGGCCATCCCAATGTTCTCCCTGTTCATGCAGGGAGGGTTTGTTGCACTACAGGTGTGAAGGTGTGTGTTTCTGTGCAGGGCATTTTGTGCTGCTTTTCAGCTCTGTGTGATCAGCATGCTGGCTGCCAGCTGCTGTGAAGCTTATGGAAGTAAAATTTTATAACGCATGGAACTTGGAACTTTCTCTTAAGTGTCACGTTTCCAGAGCAGCTTTGTGGCTGGTGAGGAAGACCTCACTGCTTGCTTCTGCTGCTCCTAATGGGAAACCCTGTGAAGTTTGTAAGTGGGAACTGGTCCCTGCAGACAGACAGTAAAAATCCACGTGGAATTGTGGAGGGAGGGGGACATCCCGTGGGCTGCATTCAGATCCATGTCAGTCAGTCAGTGTGCACATACAGACTTTGCATGGTTATTGATATTCTTATCAGGGCTTATCTCTGTTTTTGTTTTAAAATTGTTACATATTTACATCAGCTTTGTCTGAATTGCTGCTGTGACAGAAAGTGCTTTTTTGTAGACAACTATTTTACATTTTCCGTTTTACTGTCTGGCTTTTTAACTACTTACGGTGTTTCTGTTTTCCATTTGTTTACACCTTGCTCCTGCCAAGCTTGTCTTTTATTAAAGATTTCAAAGCAATTTTTTTTGCTTTTGTATATACAGACTTGCAGCTTCTTGAACATGGCACAGTCAAAATAAGTCAAACCCCTTTTAAATACCCTGCAATTAGCTAGTGAAAGGGAAGCGGGGAAAAGAATGGCTCCAATGTCTTTTGCTCGTTTATTTATTTATTTTCCTCAACACTTGGAGGAAAAAAACGTTCCTTTTTGTTTTATTAATGATGTGCTTATGAAATGGAGTGTTTGATGGTGTGCACTCGGAGCAGGCAGAAGGCAAGCTTCCCCATGTCGTGCTGGCAGCACGCTCCCTTTCTGATCTGCAGCACTCTTAGTTTATTCCAGATGTAGGCTCGCTCTCACCAGAGGCTGCCTGATGTGCAGTGGCTTCACAGTGGAGAAAAAATGGCCTGTGGGGACCCACTGGAAGCTGCCAGTTGTATTCTCTGTTCTCACTTGCGGTCTGTTACATAAGATGACCCTTCCGCCGTGGGCCCCCCACTTTGCAATTAATCCGAGTAGAATATTCATACTGTCATTTAAAATATTTTAATTATCTGTAACCTAGGCACTTTGACGTTGATCAGATTCAAGTAGAAAAATCTTGTCCAAAGGGACGCCTGCTGAAAGAGCCAAGTTGGGAGGAAAGTTGAGTCAGTGAGAGTGATGTAAGTGTGGAGAAGAGAAATTAGCCATTAGTCCAGCTGCAGCCTGACTTGACCACTTGTGTTTCTGCTTGCTGTGTGAGGGGAGTCAAAAAATGCAAGTCTGGAAGGGATTTCAAGAGATGACCCAATCTCATCTTGTCCTCTGAGAAACATTTTGACAAATGTTCGTTCATCATGTCCATGAAATCCTTCGTTGGGAGGAATCCATGTAGGCAGGGCTGCTGCTGCCTGGGGTTACAAGCTAAATCCATGGGGTGGATCTGGGCAGAGTTGAGGTTTGTTCAAGTCCCTAACAATGAATTTTTGCTTCTTATTGCTTTGAAACTCTCAAAGCAAGCGTGTCTTTCTGAGTGTCCATCTTGGCCAAATCTCAGGTGAATTGCATGACATTTTTTGGATTGTCATATACGAGTATTCATCTCATTGTGAGAAACCAAGCCCACTTCTCAAATTTTAAGAGTTTAATAAGGTGATAGTAAGGAACAGATCAATAAAGCAAAAGTGACAGCGCTGGGTGCGTGGCAACAGCCAGAGGCTTGCCCAATTTTTTAGCAAGCGGTCCTTTATACTGTTGCAGTTGCATGACTTTCTCAAATGACTTTGCATGTTTTTGGAGCCCGTTTACTACAACTCCGCCTCTGGTTGCCACAGCATTGCGTAAGTCCACAGCCACAGTCTCCGAGGGTCCATCGGGGAGGCAGTCTGGGGTGGTCTTCTGATGCCACTTTAGACTTTGTATTCTCCTTTATTCTTTGGCATTTTGTTCTCTGCCTGGGCTATCTTTGTTATACATTTTTCAAGAGCAGTCATGTCTTGTGATACATCTTTTGCAAACACGCTTACATCTTGTGATAGCCTTGCTTTATGCACAATTTTAGTTATACTGTTCACACAGCAATTACAATTTGCACTATATCTACAGAAGTGGTTACAAATTATAATAATTTGCAAAAGCATATATACAGTCGTGAAAGCCAACTGTTGCATAGCAGATTGTAACATCGTGCTGTGTAGTGAGCCTGTTCTCAAATGCTGTACACTGTGCTTGTGACCTGCCTTTGGCTAGGGGATGTAGTTTATTGTAAGGAGTAAGCAAGGCTGGGTATCACCTGGTCCCTGGCTGCAGCAGGGACTGGTAGTGCCTTGCTCTCTGTCCTTGATGAGGATTTCTGGAGTTTGAGACTGAGCTGGCATCATCACATCTGTGCTTTGTGCTTGAAGTGCTTTTGCACCAAGAGCTGTGAGCGCACGTGTACAGATTTCCTGTGTCACTGGTGAACAAAGCTGGGGGGAGGTTATTCTGAGTTATTTATAAGTGAAGCTGTGAGAATTATTTTGAGAGGATGGGAAAATTCAGATGTTAGTGAAAATGTGGAACTGACAGCAGCTGAGCAGCAACTGGAATTGTGCAGCTGATCAAAGAAGAGCGGTCAGCATTTAAACTCATCTTCTGGGCAGGGATTAAGCAGGCTCCCAGGGCAGTGACATCAGACCTGCAAAATGCTAAATCTGACTACACTTGGAGTTTCCTTTGGGTATTGCAAGTCTCTGGAGTGGAGTAAATGCACCAGAATCCTAGCTTTCATTTAAAGACTAAGTGAGCTTGTAGTCTTTTTGTTCATGAAGGAAAGATTGAAAATAGGATACTTCAACAATTTTCAAAAATAAACACATTCATTGCTACTTTTTTTTTCTCCTTATTTTTTAAAGTGTTTAAGCTTTGTGTAGTTGAACCTGGGAGTCCCCAATAACTCAACAAGACCAGCCTTAAGTAAAATCTAAAAGCATTTACAAATCCTTGCAACTGGCACAGAGCTTTACTAGGAAGGCTTTCCTGGGATGGACTCACTTAAGATGCACGTTCAAAGCAGCACCATTTTTAGCCAGCTGTGAAATATCCCATGCTGCTTCGTACAACAGACACAGCAGCTTCATGGGGGGGGAAAGGGGGTTCTGCTGGACACCCGCTTTCTCCAGAGGCCTCAGGCTGTCAGTCTGCTCTTTAATGCATGGCTTTCAAAATCTGGGAGTGACATCCCTCAGAGGTACGTGTGTGTTGGTGGGGGGTGTTTGCTTTCAGCACATGGTTAAGTGAATAGCTATGAATGTTTTATTAAGAAAAGGGAAACAACAGCGAGGGGTTCTGATTTCCAGCTGAGTTGTTTATTCCCAGTGAAATCCCTGCAGCTGACCAAGGACTGAAGGGACAGCATTTTCTTACACAGGAGCTGGTGACAGTGGCATTTGAAAATGAGTGAAAGAAATACATGTTTGGGCATGTGCCAGGTGGCTTTGTTGTCTTTACTGTGGATATGTTTTTCTGCCCATTTTTAGTCTGAGTAATGCTTTAGTTCGCAAGTGCTTTTGATTACTTTGCAAGGGCTTTTGATTTTAGTGGGTATTCAAAGGGAATGAGATTGGTGCTTGCATCAAGAGCAGCAGAGTCCTGCCATTTGCTCTTATTAAGTGCTCTGTGTCTGACTATTTGAGAATTGGTCAGTTAAGAATAAATTTGGGAATTTTTGTACAAAATGTATGATAGAGAGGAGTGCTAAGGAGTGCAAGCCAGGCACATCATGGGTCGTGGCGTAACTTACATTCCAAAAAGCTTTTGCAAGTCATTAAACGCAATTTTATGACTGCATTGTTAAACTTTATTGGAAAGCCTGCTTCCAAACTGGGTTTAACAAAAGGACATTCAAAGTGGCATCTTATGAGGAGAATGGATGGTCATCCTTTCAGCCTCGGCTTGGCTGGGGGAGGCAGAGAGATTGTATTTCTCATTGTACTGTCTTCATTATGTGTGCAAGGTACTTCATAGCAATAAAACTTCTCTGGAGCATTTTCATGCTGTAGTTCAGTTCTGGTTTTTAACTAGATAAATATAGTTGACTCTTGCCCCTGCATTTAACACAGTGTCTCATGTGTCACTCTAATTTATTTTAAAGCATCCTCTGTCCTGACATGTCCTGTTATTCAGCAGGAGACTGGGCTTTTATGAGGGCATTGAAGATCCCAGTTAAACCTGCTGGGATATTGCCCATCTGCAAGGCTTTGAAGTTAACAAATTACCCACAGGTGTATGTTTTCAGGCTCAAACTTTTGGGTCACCTCTTACGGACCCTGGTTTGGTTTTTCTGTTTCTCCTACCTGTGGTCTAAGGGCTGGGATTCATTAATATCACTGTTGTTGTTATTATTAGAATTCATGTTAACATTAGTAATTTTACTATTGATGATATTTAATTATTCTTGTTATTTTTATTCTTTATTCTTAAGATACTGTTGTAGATACTGACCTCTTTGTTCCTTTATCTGAAAAGGTTGTATTTTAAAAGTTTCAGGGATCAAGTGGAAAAACCCCCACATTTTCTTCACTTAATACTCTGATAAACAACAGTGACCTAAAATCTGCAGGTTGCTGCCACAACCCTTGGGTTTGGTGATATATTTAGCAGTTCTCCTTCTCAGAAACAAGCAGCAATTTGTGCATGCTCTTCGCAGTTTGCTATGAAATTTTAATCATCTTTGCTACTTGGGCGTTTGGGTAGTGTGAGAATGTTACTTGTGTGCATAACACAGCCAGTCAGAAATAGCTGACCTGGTGCCTGGTGACTGCAACACATGGCTTAAAAATTGCCTCCGAATTGTGCATTTTGTGGTCTTACAATCTTGAAAACTTCCAAGGTTTTTCATAATTCTGTAGTCCTGGTTCTTCCCCTCTCTGACAGCATCCTGGCAACTGCCTTACTTGTCTTGCTTGCTTGTTTTTCTCTTTCTTTTTTGCTCTGCTGATACTGTCACACTTGTGTTTCCTTGTGCCCAGTCCTACCAGTAGGACTTGTGGGAGCTAGTTTCTGTTTTACATTTCATGTTGCTCTGGAGTTTGTAAACCGCTGCGTGGTTAAATCTTTACAGCAATTAAAAATAACCAAAACCAATAAAGGTGTCCTGAACATTGCTTATTACCTTGCTTATACTGAAAATTATTCTCTGCAGTGGGTAAATTTATTATTTACAATCTGTGCCACAGTTGTCCAGTAAGAAAAACTTGACTGGCAGCTGATAATTTGAAGTTGGTTGTTTTTTTCCTATGTCTCAAATCCTGCAAACCCCTCTGGAGAGGGAAGCACTGCTGTTTGATGCAAGTCTGGTCCCTGCTGCAACAGCAGCTGCACCACCTGATGTTCAAGGTCCCCCTTGAACCACGTCTTGCTCCTCTGCAGCGCTGCACGGCTCATCCTTGAGTTTTGGCAAAGGAGTTTGAGGCCGCTGGTTGCTCTGGGAAGGATCAGGGCATTGAGAGCAGTGCCTCTGCGTGGCTCAGAAAAGCTGCAAACACCCCTGCAAGGAAACTTCTCCGTGCTGACCCTGCTCTGTGCTGCCTCTTCCTTTCTGCCTCCTTCGCTTGGACCACAGCTAACATAGCAAAGCTCAGCAGAACCACCAGTGTAGCTTGGGCTATACAGGTGTGTGGTGATGGGCAGCAAGGTGCTAAATAGCTCCCTCCCATACCCTCCCAGCCCTCTCTTGGTGTTCCAAATCCAAATTGAAGGACTTTCTGCACATTTTCTCTCAGCGAGAAGGTTGCCGCATATGGAAGATGCACATCCTGAAGGGGACGGACGGGCTGGGAATCCAGATAACAGGAGGCAGAGGGTCGAAGCGGTCCCCTCACAGCATCATCGTCACCCATGTGGAGGAAGGCGGCTCTGCACACAGGTGAGGCAACAGTGATGCCTTCGTGGTGGTGGGTGTGATGGAATATCCATGGCCATCGCTGTTATCTGGGTTCATGAGAGGAGTTCAGGGGTTTTGCCCTCCCATGGTGTGAGGGCGAGAATATGGCATTGTCAGACTAAAAATTTATTTTTGTGTTTGATCACTGAAGCTCCTTCTGGAAGGTTTTGTCCAAACTGTAGACAGATCAAACACTTCCTTGGTGGTGGAGGGAAAACCAAGCAGCCTCATGGCTTGTTGGGCTTTTCCCCCATGTCCATTTTTGGAAGATGTGCCTTTCCCATGGGATCAGTTGGTGCAACCCCAGGGTGCTCACTGACTGCCCTGCTGTTCCTGATGGGGTGGAGATGGGCCTTGCTGCTGTTTGTTCCTGGACTTAATCCAGTGGGTCGGAGAGAAGACTTGTGGAGTCTCAGCCCTGCAAAGAGGGTGAAATGCCCCTGGTTATACGATTTCCTGCGGCCACCTTTCTGAGCCCCTTTTTCTAGAAACTAATACTGCCAGCTTTTTTTCTTTTTTCTAGAAAGTAATCAGTGCCAGCTTAGCTTAGTGAGATCATATGTTGTCCATGCCTCCATGTCCCACCACATTCCACCGGAGCCCGGCACTGTGGTAGAACCACCCTGCAGCTCCATGTTCCCACTCTGTTTCTGCAGGGATGGCAGGCTGATGGCTGGCGATGAGCTCCTCATGATCAACGGGCAGTCGCTGGTGGGGCTCTCCCACCAGGACGCCGTGGCCCTCCTCCGCTCGGCCGCTGGCCTGGTGCAGCTGGTGGTCTCTAGCAAGGTACAGACATCTCCTGGGTGGTCTCACAAATGTGCATCCACAAATGTTTGTGCAAGTTCTGCGTGAGAAGGGGGTATTTTCTGTAGGGAATCACGGATGCAGGTTTGGTGCTCTAAATTTAATGCACAGCAAGGGGAAATACATCAGTAGCTGTCATAAATCTGTGGCAAATCAGCACCGTACAGACCAAATTAATGATTTGCTTGTACTATCACTGTCACTCAGTGTGCAGATGAGTATTTATTAATGCAGACGTTACCTAAGTTTCGGCCAAAACCATTTTCTTAAAATTATATGCTAAGTAAAGCAGGCTGTTCTGAGCCTCTTCTGCTTCCTGCCTGTGCAGCCTGTGTACCTCTCATCTCTGTCCTATCTGTGTACTTGAGATTTCTTGAAAATTATCTCTTGGCTTGAGTTCCTTATTTTGTCTTTTTTAATAGCGTGGAGTGGAGCTCTTACAGACAAAGGAACATGAAATTTCAGGGAAATGAGAGTGGAACTCATTTATCAGTTGGACTCTTCGTTGTGCCTTGATCACAGAAGAGGTTGAGGGGATATTGCATAATATTTTGCCTCTTTGTTTAAGAAAATCCTGCTCAGCTCTAAATGCTCTTCTCCATGCATCCTATCCTGCTGTCCCTGGACCTGGGTTGCTGCAGGTGTTTGGTGGGTGGCCAGCCAACTCCCAAAAGCACCCAGGGATCTCAAATTAGGATCTGCCTGCAGGGTGGGGGACACCAGGGCCATTGAGGTGGTGACAGGAACATCTCAGCCCAAACAGAGCACTTGTATACCTGCATTTCCAGGGTATCAGCAAGCCACTGTGTCAGTATTTTAAGTTTTTTTCTTAGCTTCACCTTCAGATTTCCCCAGCCATCCTGAAGGAGGTTTCTGTGGCTTTAATGTCTGGATGCTCTTAAAGCTTCCCTGGGTGCTGCATGCATGTGTTTTTTAAGAAGAGGTCCTATTCCACCATATTCAAAGTGAAGACCCTGTGACTTCTCTAACATTTCTGTTAGACATTGAAGATCATTGCAGACCTTCTTCAGAGTCACAGTCTGGTGTTAACCCCACAAGGTTTATTCTGGAAACACCACACTTTGTCCTGAAGTAGGTACATTTTGTGTTTCCTTTAGACAGCTGGACTCTGCCAAAGCACAAGGCAGTAGACTGCATTTATTCCTCCTTAAAATTAAGTGCTTGTTCCTATGGTGACCTCATCAAAATAATCATCATGCACAAGCTTAGAGCATAAAACTTCACTTTCTTGATCAGGCTGTGAATCTGCTTGTCCTGTGCTCTGTGCGCTTCGACAGTTTTCACATACCTGGAAGGGGGACTTGGAAAGGCAAGCGGGAAGGAATACAGCCTGTGCCATATTTCTGGCAGCCCCAGAAAAGGTGTAGATAGGTGGAGTGTTCCCTAGCAGCTCCCTCTGGGCATTAATTGTTAGTACAGGAATGCAGCTTTGCCTTTTGGTCTGGTGTGGGATCAGTAACACGGAATTTGTTCTGAAAGCAGTGAGTCTGTCTGGCCACTGCTTTTGGCTGAGGCACATGTTTGCCTGCCAGAAAACATGGCAAATACTGGAAGCAGATGCTTAAGCATCAGGACTGAATTGGTAGAGGATTGGTGGGTCAGTTTTCATTGTTGTGTCCTAAGTAGGGTTGTCAGTGTATTATTTTTATGTCTGTAGGTAAACATGCAAAGGGAGCATCCACAGGGAGGGAACACGAGCACAGGGTGTGATTTGGGTTGCAATGGAATGAGTAATGGGATCTGTCAACTCTCAGTGATGTTTACTAAACCCAGAGTGGGGAGGAACAGGCTGCCGAAGAAGCATTTATTTGAAATTCTTCTTTATGAAATCGAAATGTTTTAAATGTGTATTGGCCTATGTTTACTATATATACCCCTTAAAACCAAGCCTGCTTTTTATAACCAGACCATTAAAAGTTTGAGCACGTGGAAGTGTGTAACACAGGGAGGATTACCAGTGAGCTCACACTGGGCAGGTGAGATGGAGCAGTTTTACTGTGACACTGGTGTTTTTTTGTATGTGATGTAATACACTGTGTTGTCTCTTGGGTAGGAATCTTCTGAAGGGGATCTTCTGAAGTATCCATCTACCAGTTTGCCAGACTTGCTCAGCACTTGCTCAGTCCAAGACTCTGTCTCTTGCACTGACAATAAGGAAAATGAAGAGCCGGAAGAAGAAGATGTGAAAGGAGTTAATGTGTCTCCTGAAAAACTGGTTGCTGTAAGTGTGGTTTGGTGTGGCATTTTTACTCTCTCTCTCAAAGCCCATTTGCATCTGTCACATTCTTCTACAGCCTGACACAGAGCAGGTCCTTGGGACTAGGCAATCCCATCCAACCCAGCCCTTCTCTGCACGGGATGTGGGGGAGAAGCTGGAAAGGGGATGGCATTTACCACAGCCCCTGCCATCTCTGAGCTGCAGCAAGGCAGCAGCACAGGGAGCAGGAGCTCTCGAGGCCTCCAGCCTATGTTGCAATCATGGTTTTGTTTTTCTCTTCGATTGTTTTCCACCTACTTCTACTGCTTGTTTTGGATCTCATGCAAAGTCTCTTGCCATGCTTACGCAGTTACATGCTCTTCTTTCCCCTCCTTTTGTAACAAAACTTCTTTAACAGTTTATGATCCAAGTTGTGAAGTTTGTATTTGCTCTGTTGAAGCCAACAGACACTTTGGAGGAGGGATAGGAATTTCTGGCTATGAACCATAGTTGAAGTTCTGCTGAATAAATGCTGCCAGTTGATAATCTCACTTGCATTCCCTGCAGGGCTGCATTAAGAAGAGATTAAGTGGGTTATTGCTATTTATTTGTAACACAGCAGCTCTGTGAAACTTCATAGGTCTTCTGGGCCTCTCTTGTATGGTGCAGACAAAAAATAAAATGTTTCTAATCTAAAGAGCTTGCGGACTGGTTTTCCAGCAAGGGAAGGACGGTGGATTCCCTTGAAGCTTTTGTCTATTTCTTATTTTCCCTTCTTGTGTTCCCCTCACACTCTTTCCTGCTAAAATAAATCAATTGAATCTTTGGATGGCTCAGATTATGATACTGGTTTGGTGATTTGTTTTGATTTTATATTTTTATGCTTACACCTGAGCAAAAAGGCTGTTCCCAGGATGAGTCTCATGATGCTGGTGTTCACTTCCTACCTGCCTGTCATCTCAGACTTACTTTGAGTCAATGTTTGTAACAGTCCTCACCCTCACACATCTCAGTACTCTGACAAATTTTGTTATTTCTTTACTGTTTTCTCTTCTATGTGCCAGGGTGCCTTTTTTGGGAGGACAAAGGGAAAAACAAATAAATGTGGGACGCTTAGCATGCTGGTGTTGGTGTAGTGTTTGTGTGCAAACTTCAGTGGGCATCTAAGCATTCTTTTGACTATCAAAATACTTCGAATTTTTCTACATGTCATGCTTTCCATTTTGGTAATTTATGTTTAAGTGCTGCTGTGGCTCAGCAGCACTTAAACATAAAAATCAATTTTGACAAAATTTAATTATGTGTGGCTTCAGGATTAAGCTCCTTGCCATTCCACAGACTCTTTCAGCACACACTAGGAATTATTTGTCACTTGGTTTGCTTATGTCTATTCCAACGAGGCTCTGCCTGGTTGCTAGTGATGGCTTTTTTTTTTTAAGTGTTTCCTTTCCAGATGAACGTAGTGCTCAGGGAAGCCCAAGATGGTTGAGTGAGGTGCATGTGACCATGAGGACACAGCTGCATGAACCTCCCAGAGCCCTTCTGCTTGGACTTGAGTTTAGAGCCTGCCCTGATGTCCATCCCAGTGCCACCGCAGCTGCCAGTGGTGGTGGCCACTAACTCAGAGCCAACTGGATTTGCCTGCCTGTCTGGCACTCTCGCCCCAAAGGCAATAGCTCTTTGCTTTCAGAATACATAATTGGAAGGTTGAAGGGAAATCATAGAAATCTGGGTACAATAAACACTTTAGAAGAGTAGCAGCAGCATTTTTTTTTCATTGTCTTTTCTGCTTCTAATAATTTCTTTTGTTGAAAGGATGTAATTTAAAGAAATAGAATAAGTTACTGGTGACTTTCAGGACCTCTTCTGTTTTTGCTTGATCTGCAGATGAAATAATTGCTTTTCTGATCCAAAGCACAGTCTACGTTTGTGTTCCCCTTGCAATTGCTGTGTCAGCCTCAGAGTGCAGACAGGGCTCTCTGTAGCCTGGGGTGGGCAGTCTGTACTGTGTAAACCTCTCAGCTTTACCTTCATCCTCATCCATCCCACTCAGGTCTGGGCAGCCTGAGCTGGACTGGGCTGTGCAAATACTGCATACCACCAGGCAGGACAGAGGAAGGTAAACGTATGGAAAAGATAAAATTCATGTGACTTCTTTCCACCTGGCAAGACTGGGGGAGATTTTCCATAGCAAAGCTTAGAAGCTGATTTCAAGGCCGGTATGAAATTAAAGCATCACAAGATTTTAAGTGTATATAAATACACAGTCCAATAGATTATTGCGAAATTGCTTTGGAAATCACTGCTCTTTGCTGCTCTCATGCTTTTGATGATGTTCATGTGTCTTCCCTTTCTCTCACATGTATTCCATTATATCTGTACTGTAGATAAGGAATGACAGTGTGACTGGGGATTAAAGCAACAACTAAGCTGGACTATTTTTAATCAGCGCAAATGTAATTGTTTTAGACTTTCAGGATGGGTGGTACTCAACGTCTACACCAGGTAACTGAGACTGTGATCTCAGTCTAAGACTCAGACGTTTTAGATTTGAAGCTGACTCTCAACTCAGCCCTGTCCAGGAGTTATCTTTCTCACCTCTGACAAGAGGTTAATGGATTTTCTTGTTTACTCTGTGGGACTTTGGAGGGACTTAAAGGGATGCTGTCAGGTGCTGGGTGGTTATGTCATAATGAGTAATTCAGAGTGTTTTATTGTCAGCTGAGGCTTCACTGTCCCTTTTCTGACCCAGAACAATGTCTATCTAATTCTTAAACAAGTCTAGAAGATACTGAAAAACTTGAAGGAGCTTCTAGGTTTTCAGAGGTATTCTGTCATTAACTTCTCTGTGAATATAATTCACTGCTGAGTATTCACAGCCATAATTAATAGACCTGATGGACTTGCTGCTTTAGCACCTGATTGCCTAAAGGCTGAACCAGGCAGAAAAAACAATCGCTTGGAGCGCAGGTATGTATTCAAATATTCATCTTTGTAGCTGCTTAGAGCTCAGCTGGACCAGGCTCTTAAGGAAAGTGATGTGAGTTGTCACTGTTTTGAAATGGGACACCCCCCCAAGGTCCCTTCCAACCTGGTTTATTTTAAAAATCTGTGAAAAAAATAGTAGAAATGAAAATTATCTTTTCTAGATGCTGCTGGTTAAAAAATTACCCCATGAGCAGTTGTTTTTTTTAATTCTTTCAAGTTCTGCTCCAGCATTTTCAGGCAGGGAAATAGAGTCTGAGCTAGTCAGCTTCTGTAGGACACAGCAGAAGAGTTTAGTGACACTTGAAAACTGTCATTTAAGAGAAATATCAGTAAGTATGTAAGTAAGAAGACTTAAAAGTCTTACTTGAAAGTCCACTTGTAAAGTTTCATTAATAAAAATCACATAATAAAATTTAAATGGAGTTCTGCTTTTATAGTCTTCTTATGTAAAGCCCTTTTAACATGAAACATGCCTTAAAGTTTTAACTTTATTAAGACTTGTGCTGCCAGGCAGGAAGAGGATTACGTTAATATCCTTAAAGTGCATTTCTTTCAGGAGTAGTTTCTCCAAAATGCTCCTTAACTTCAGACACAAAACACTGGGTCAGAGAGTTGTGTTATCCTAAATAGTCCTGAGACATTTCGGGGATTTTAAACTCCTCCACCCCAATCCATATTTTGCCATGTGCAGTTGACACTGCTATTCTAAAATGTCACTATTTATGTCCAAGTGCAAAATAGGATAATATGATAGTATTTGCCTTGGATGATTTATTTTTAATTCTAATTCACTTTTACTAGTGTTTCTGTTGCTTGAAATTGAATCTGTCATTGCATTGCTGGCTGGTGGAGCAACCTGGGAAGTGAATTCTAAAGAGAAAGCTCATCTACCAAGAATTTGCAAAGTGTCCAATCAATTTGGGGGATTTTTGGTCCCTAGACAGAAGCACGTGCCATTCTTAGTTGCTTCAGAAGTTGCCTTGCCTTGAACAGGTTGCCTTTGTGTGGTTCAATATCTGATGTTCTGAGTATTTTTTAAATGTTCAGCTTCAGCTGACCAACTTCATATTAATGGCTTGAAATTCCCACAGGTTAGTAAACACAGCAAGCAGTTGTCTGCCTCAGAAGGTTTGGATCTGTAGCTTCAGGAGGCAGGGGTAGAAGGCTGGGGACTGCTCATCTGTGCTTAAATCCTGTGTTCTCCCCTGGCAGATTCTTAAATCTGCCATTCCTGATGCTGGGGGCAGGACCCTGAGCTGAGTCTGTTCCATGCAGAATAGAACTGTACAAAAGAGAAAAGGAGGTCACCCTTATCTCTTCCTTTTGAGAGGGCGCTGGGAAGGGCATTTGCCTCCCTGCCCAAGCTCACCATGCAGGCAATCCCTGGGGATACCACCTCTGGCAGCACCCCCAGCAGTGTGACCCTCTGCTGTGGGGTATCAAGGCCTTTCTACTCATATTTAATCATTTTGAGATGACCTGAAGTGTGGGATGTGTGCCTTCGCGTCAGTGCCGGGCGCGTTGCATGCGGAGACGGCCATGACCCTGCAAGGTCTTCACCCTCCTACCAGAAACAGAAACAGGATGTCTGCTGCTAAAGGTTCCTTGCGTGATCCGGGTTACCTGATCCCTGCCAAAACCCACTTGTGGTTTTCATGCAAGACATGTAGCTGAAAGGGGATAAATAAACCTGTTCGGTGAATGTGAAGAATTGCATTTGTTTAACTCTGCTCCCTCTCCATTTATATTTTTTTTTCTGTGCTGTAGGACTGACTAGTTGTTTTCTGCCATTAGCCTTTCTGTCTTACCAGGGAATCCACATAATTACCTGTAGCCATGCAAGCAAAATGAAGAACAGGATAACAATGCCATAACTTTAAAAACACTCTTGGGGTCAAAAGTTCTTCTGGAAACACTGAGAGAGAATTTCAGAGAAAGCATTAGCATTGAGAAGGAACAGGAAGCATAACTCAACAATTAAATGTGTGCAGGGCGTGGAGAGGGGCCCTCGTTACTCAGAGTACTGGAGTGTTTGTTCCCATTAGGGCACTGCAGTCTCAACGCAGGCTGGAGAAATACAGGTCACTCCTCAAACAGCACTGCATGGCTGGGAGAAAAGCAAGAAAAGTATTTTCCTGGCAGAAATTTGCTAAATTTGCTTAGCAATGAAAGGCTTTACTTAGGGTGGGGGGAAAGGGAAGAAATTGAAGAGCCTGGTGTGGGGCTTGTTTATGTTCTGGGAAGGGTTCAACAACTCTTTTCCTCTTTGGGGTGACAGCCGGCAGTGTTTGCAGATCCTGCCCTGTGCCACATCACCCTTGGAAAGGGCAGGCAAGGGCAGGGTCCAGCCGTACCTTGGCATGGCTCACAGCTGCTGCTTAGCTGTAAACGCTGACTTTGTTGAAAGTCTGGCTGTACTGTACCTTTCTGAGGTACAATCTTGTCCAGCATATGCGTGGGTCTGTGCCCATGCAGTGCCCTTCACTCATGCTGTGGCTGATGAGGCACACTGGGTCCTACAGTGACTCCAGAAGCAAGTTTTCAGAGTAAATATAGCTAGGAATTTGGGCAAGAGAAAATGACAGAATGCTTGGAGACCAAATCTTGTTCACACAGTGTGTGTTGTTTCTAGAAGCCCTATCACATTAAAATAAGCAATTGCAGTTGGACTTGTTGCGGGGTGGGGGCTTGCTGTGAAATGGGCTGGTTGTGGTGGTGTGACACTGGTCAGGGCTGGGGAAAGGTGTTGGCACACATCACATAAGCTTGGGGGAGGAGGAAGAGTGCTGAAAGGCCTCCAGGGGTGCAGTGTCACTGAATTACTATTTTTCACACATTGTAAAGTTAACCTGTCAAGGAGATATTAACATGAATGCGTTCTTCATGTCAGGAAGGAGCTCCTCAGAGCACTCCTATCATTCCCTGTGCCTGGTTATCAGCCCTTATGGGCCTTTTCCTACTGCCTCCATCTTTAAAGCAAGACCAGAGAAAACTCTTTCACCCAGGGTCCAGTACTTAAGGGTTCTCTGTGATGTGATGCCATCTACAAATCATGAAATACCTCCTGTTGCTTGGGCTGCTGGAAGATAACCTTTCTTATTTGACCATAAATAAGAGTGTAGATGCCCAGAGTGCCCAGAGTTACAATTTTTCCTCTTCCCATGTGATATATTTGAAAGCCGAGTCAGCAGAGTAATGGAAACACAAGTTTATCTACAGTACAGGTTCTGCGTGGTCTTTGTTTTTGTGAATGAGGGCTTTTCCCATAAAGCATCAGATACAGTACAGCCTGTCTCTCCTTTGGCTGTTTGGATAACTGCCCAGTTTTGAAGGAGATGAACTGCCTTTAACAAGCTAAAAATAACACCCTCATGGCACTGAAACAAGAGAAATGCTGTCACAGCCATGCAGTTCACATACATTAGCAGAAGGATGATACGCACTCTAGAATTTTTGAGTTAGTGTGAATGTCTCAGTACCACATCTGCAAATTTTTGACTGTGTACACTGTCCAGTCTTGGTTGGGATCAGGTAAAAATCAGATGTGCTTTGCAGCATCCATAATGTATGAGGCTTCAGATCCTTGAAGAAGCAGGTATGAAAGACACTTAATTCTTACATATTCCTTATCTTCTTGTATACTTAGGATGGTAGAAAATGCCAGTTTGGAGCTGAAATACGAAGCTCCCACTGGTGGTGTCATGGGAATGCTCTCTGCAGCTGTTGGTTGACGTCGGTATTAAGAAGGTCTTGTTTCATTCTCAGGAGAGCTGTTTATTTTGCAGAGTGATTATTGCATATTTTGTCCTTCACTGGGAATTAAAAGATTGTAATTAAAAAAAAAAAAGAAAAAAAAGATAAGCAATTTATTGTTTGTTATGATGTAAAGGTTCCAGATTTGTGCTAAGCCATGAACTGAGCATGTATTGAACAAAATAATGGAGTAGCTGAACCAGCTTTCACACTGCTTGAGTTCCATGTTTGTCATACATTCATGAAATCCCTTAGGTCTCTGCTGTTTACTAGGACTGGTCTTCTGGGATCTGTCTGCAGCACATAGAGACATCTCGTGGGCAGTGACTAAACTGCATGGAAAGCATGTGTCCTGCTTTTTTGATTTTTGGGGGGGAAAAAGGATAAAGCATAAAAAAGAGAACAGCAGGGATCTGTTTGTGTTCATTTGATTTCCTTTAGCTCAAAAGCTGTTTCTAGTGGAAAATCATAATATATTGCAGAAGAAGAGTAATCTGGTCCAAAAAGGATTGGGAACTGTTTAGCTGGGAGCATCTTACTGTTTCCAAGGCATGTGTTGTCTACGATATGTGTTTCTTGGAAAATGTGGCTGTGTTAGCCATTTCCTGCATTTCTTCCTATTTAAAAGGATATTTTTTAGAAGTTTTTTCTCTTCAAAACATTATGAATTATTTTAGTGGCTCTTTGGATATCTGAAAATGGAGTGTGCTTTGCTTAGCTGCAGCTCTGACCAGTGAGTCATTGGAGCCAGCACAGCTGGGACCCTGCTTCATCAAGAGCCTGCCAGCATCCTCTGAACAGTGGTCAACACATGGTGGATCCTGCTGTCAAACACATTCAAAAAGGTTTTGGAGAGTCCTGTAAAAAATAAATAGAACATTACTGAAGATGAGAGTAGCTCAGCTCTGCCACATTGCATTTCCAATCTGTTTACAGAGTGGGCATGGGCAGATATTGCTGTTGTCTTTGGGCTGGTGAATGCCAGGTTTTGTTTCTTGTGCAGGTTTGTATATGAGTGCCCTGTAGATTTTGAGAAGAGACACAAAAAATGACTGTTGGGGGGTTGTGCTTCCTGAAGTGAATAGTAATTCCCTGTCTAGCAACTACTGCATTGTACTGAAGGCTTAGGGTCGCTTTTGAGTGCAGGCATTTGGTAAAGCGGCAGACTAGACACCACTTTAAAAGCTTTTGTTTTGTTTATTTGGCATTTCCACCTATTCAGAAAGCTGGGCAGCTCCAGTTCTTGACTGTTTATCAGATTTCCTGATCTCTTGCTGCACATGAAACAAGAGTTTTCCAACACTTTCTTTAAGTAAAGGCGGGCTTGGGTTCCTGTTCCTTTTGGCTGAGTAGGAGGAAGTATGGGCTGCACCTGATGGTACCAGCTGGTGGTACTAGGTACCAGGCTCCCAGGTGAGCTTCTGGGGGAGGTGGTGGAGGCTTTGTTTCACCAGTGCTGCGAAACACAGCCCAAATTTGAGCCCTCCCAAGGCCTCCCTGGTGAATGTGCAGAACTGCTGTCTGCCCTGTCAGCTTTGCACAAGGGGAGCAACCAGTGTACTGTTTTCTACAGAGGTGCCAGTTCAAGACACTGCTGAATTAGTGCTGACCTGGAGGTGATGTTCCTTCTCTTTTCCACCATCCCTGGCTCCAAGCGGTTCTCTGCTTTTGTGTCGTGAAAGAGAGGAGCAGCAATGCAAGTGCCCTTGGGAAGAGAGGAGTCCTCTAGCTTGCACCAAAAATTGCTAAGCCTGGATTTAATTTGGACTTTGTATGAGCCCCATGATTCAGTTTAGGGAGCTCCCTGGGCTTTGGGATGTGCTGTGTTTTGGAAAAATGCCCCTGGGTGCTGCAGCCCCTGATGCAGTGTGTCCCCGCTCATCAGCCTCCTTCTGGCATCTGTGCAGCTTTGTACATGCCCTAAAACAGAGCAGTAAGGCATGGAAAACTCAGTGCTGTCCAAGATGAGAAAATCCATGTCCTCTGCATCACTTGCAATGTTAATTCTCGTAAATTATAGTGCTGCAGTTTGTAATTTGTCTGTGAGATGGATTCAATTAAAGTGAAAAAGAGCTAATTTAAAAGTGAAGGTATTTTACTTTCTGTGCAAGGCTAAAGGGGCATGTGGAGTTCCCTGCCTAGCAGATACATTTAAGGCTTAAAGCATGCTGTGACCCATAAAGGAATAAGTAATTGCACAAATAACTGAAACAGCTAGAATTATAGCAGATCATAGAAAAAAAAACTTGAAAATTTTTTGAAAGGTTAAAGGCTTTAAGGCATCACCTTGTCTCAAGGGACTAGGAAGAAAGACTTTTTGCAGGGAACAGGTGAAGGTTTGCATTGGGTGTTTGGGGCATTGCTCTGAAGAGTCTGTGCTGGCTCCTTCTGGAGGCCTGTTGGGTTCCTCCTGATGGCTGCCCTGCAGACAGCAATGTTGGGGCAATTAATGGTTAAATGTTTGGGGTAGTGCTGCTTAAGGAAAAGTTGTCATGGCCAGAGACCAGCACAGAGTGTGAATGGGACCAGAGAAGATGTGGAATTTTCTCACTGAGCTTGTGCTGGTGCACAGCCATTCCTCTTTGACATGGTTGTTCTGAAGAAGGGCAGTAGTCTTGCTGGTGGACTTGCTTTGCCAGTGCAGGTAGGACAGAATTTGTTATGCTGCAGACTTCTCAGGCTGGTTCTCATTGCTTCATTCGCAAACCGCCAGGATAAACAGGTCTGCCTACTGCTAGCACTCCTCAGCAGAGCCAGCCAGGCTGTGCCGTGGGGAATTAGGTGGGCTCGGTGATGGGAAAGGCAACAGCTGAGGAGCTCTGCACGGGCAGCAGAAAAGCAGTTTGCTTATTAAATTGTATCAACCTCTGTATGCCGTCTTGTTTTTGTAGATCGGCAGGGGATTGCCAAGCTGTTTGCGGTTAAACAGTGCAGACTGTCATAATCCTGCTCCTCATCTCGCCTAATTAAGAGCCTGGTCACGCTGGAGCTTTGCCGAGGCGAGGACTCCAAGGGCAGTTGTTCGTTCTGGTGCAGTGCCAGGACCGCGTGTCCCTGATAGTGCTGTTTCCTTTGAAATCAATTGAGATGTCACCGTCACTTGATCCCAGAGCTACTTAATGAACTGGCAAAATGGGCTCTATTTTTAGATCTCCCTTCAAACTACTGTGCGTGTTAAAGCTCCCCTTGTCCTTAATGCTGGGACGCCAATGGGAGGGATTTATTGGTTTAGTTTAATAAGAGACCTACAGGACTGAAATAATAAGCTTCATTTCCTTGAAAGTGAGGAAAATTGAAATGGCATGGTTAAATCTGGGCAGCCACCTCGAGACAGTAAAGCGATATGTTCACGGCCAGAAGGTTAAGGTGGAGCTGGGTTTTTCTTCTTGTCTAGGTTATGAGAGCCAAAGATTACAGACACACGCCTTTGGGGAGTTCTTGCAAGCTTTGTAGATCAGATTTCTAAGTGTTTTCTGAATAGGATAAAACTCCTGGTGGTTTATTAGGCAAACTAAACAATTAGAGAATATCTGCTTCATTGCAAATGCTAGTGTCTTCCCCTATGTGTTTATAATTAGTGTCAGAAAAATACTTCTGCTAAAATAAAAAAAAATCCAAACAGATAATTTAAATGTTTTTAATGACACAGATAGTTTACATGTTTTTACTTCCTAGTTGTAGTCTGAAGCCTAGTTGGATAAACTATAATTTCAGAAAGCTGTTGAGAATGTCTTGAAGCTTTCCCTAGTATTGGTATTTGCACACATGCGACCTTCTGTGGCTCGTACATGGGGTTTTGGGGTTTGATATCTGTAGGCTCACAGGCTCCAGGATTGCCATGAGGGGAAGGTAGCTTGGGGTGCACAGTTTTAATACAAGTGGCAGTTGTGTCCTGTTTTTCTTCCCACCCCACTAGATGAAAATTAATCTGGTTGCAAAATGCACTGGTACTTTTCTCTTGTGGCACAGTCAAAATAAAAATCAGCAAAAACCCCAGCGTATCAGCAACAAACCAAACTCGAGCTCCATGTAGTAGAGGCATAAGATGTACTGAATAGGTCACCCTTGAGCATGGGCTCAGGGTGGAAATTGGCCCTGGCAGAGATTGTTTCAGCATCTCTTTGTACAATACTGCAAACTAAGTAATTTTTCCCCCACTTCTCTGGGTTGGAGGAAGTGGTCCAGCTTTGGGCTGGGAGCTGTGTGGTCTTATCAGATACAGCTGCCCATATTCATGCAGACTGCAGAAACCAAACAGCTCTACAGCTCCAGACTTGATCTGTATTGTGCTCAGCTCCAGAAAAGTCAGATTGGACCCATCCCCATCTGTTCAGATAGTTAAACATCACACCAGCAAAACTGGCTGCTTCAGGGAGACATTAATCTTGGTTTTTTTCTTCTCTGTGCTTCACATATTTCTTTCCCCACCACAGAGTTAGCACTGGCCCTGTGCACCAATTGGTTTGTACACCTGTAAGACCACCATGTGATCTTTGTGACTGTGCAAATGATTTCTACCCTTTTACAGGGGAGGCATCCTCACTTCATAAAGAGTGTTCCCACTTGTAGATTTCAATGTATCTTTGTGACATTCGTGAGGTCCTGTCTTATTTCCATGTGCTTCTGCTGTCTTCTGGGTATCCCAGAAGTCTCTTGGAAGGAGAGCTTGTGATCACAGCAGTGATTTGGCTGTGGCCTAATCACTGATGGTTTGGGTTTCTTAGGTGGGGTTTTGAATCTGATGTCTTACATATTTTCTGAAATGAGGCCCTTATCAGGATGACCAAATCACAAGTGCTGGTTTTTTTTTCAGACTGATGAATGAATCAGATGGTTCTAAGTTTACATGGAGGTGTGAACAGCAAAGCATTTGATGCTGGAAGTGGACTCTAACATAGTTGCTGCAATGCCTTGAAAAATCAACAACTACTAGCTGGGATGTACAAACCATGTGTAAATGAAGTGTAGCTGTTCACGTTTAAGGGGAAGGAATAAAAAGCAGTTTCCATTACAGCTTCCTGTTTCTGCCAGTTTTATGTTTTCCTGGAGTTTCTACTGTTCAAACTAAAATCACGAAGTCTAGATTTTGCACAAAAGATAAACTTTGGCTTTGTTGGTTTGAGTATAAGACGGACTGGGGGATGGGAGGCAGGCTGTGGGAAAGACTGATGTTTTTAAGATTGAATAGCAGAAGCAGAAATTATTTTTACAGGAAAGTGTTTGGTTACTTGGGTGGGGTTTTTCTAAAACTGACTTCCAGCAGTTCACCAGCACCTTCCAAAATGCAGGGGCTGGGCAGAGCCTGCCCATGGGCAGCTCTGCTTGTCCCTGAGCACAGGAGAGCAGGAGGCAGAGGACATGTGGCTGTGCTGCTTACCTTGTTACCTGGCATCCGGGCAAACACAGTCGGTAAACTCCTCCTGTCCTGGTGCATTTACTCGGGGTTGTGGAGTTGTGATTCCACCTGTTAACTTTAATTGCACATTTCCAGGCTTTTTAAGTGCTTAGCTATCATAACTTTCTGTAAAATAAGCTTTTCATCATCCAGCTTTGCATTAGTGCTCAGCAGATACCAACAGTAAAATAACGCTTTTTAAAGGTGGTTTTCTCTATAAAGATGTGATGTCTCTGGAAGCCTGCAGAGCAGCACAAATGAGAATAAAAGCTAGAATTTTGTTCAAGTACATGCAGAAGCAACTGAGTGAGGTGCCACGGAGTGCTGGATGCATTCTGGGGGCATTAGTGTGGTGTCTTGCAGAGGGCGCATGACCATAATGTCCAAAGGCATTGCTAAAAATTACTTACAGAAAATGTATGCGGACTTAATACAATGACATGTTTTGGAAACAAAGATGATATGCAATGGAATTTTCTGTCCCATAATGACAATGAGAAAAATGTCATCAACATCTCTAGTTTGCAAGAATTTTTTTTTTTTAATTTCTTTCAGGTGATGGAAACTGAGAAGTCTCAAGATCCAGCTTGTGCAGAAGCGTCTAAAGGAAACAATCAGAGTTCAACTCTGGCAAGTGGCATACTGAAATACAGAAGTCGATCTCAAGGTAAAGCTGGACTGATAGAAGATAGCAATTGTAGATTTTTTTTATTGTAGTGTATTTATTTTAACTCTCTGAAAGTGAGATAGGATTTCTTTGAAATCATATTAGTTTATTTTGGAAGGAAAATCCCATCTGTAAGATAGTTGCATTCAGCCTCCCGAGTTGAGCTATTGTAGGAACAGAAATATTATGCAAAACTTTAGAAGTGTCTTTGTTTTTTGTTTGTTTGTTTCTTTCGCTTTTTTTTTTTTTCCACTTTTGCATTGTCTGTATATTAGAGTATGCTCTGATCAAAATGCCAATTATGGTGACTAGTCTCCAGATTTTTTGTTGTCTTGTCCCCAGGTCTTAACAGTAACCTGTGTGCACAGCTTGATCACGTTTTCAATCCTAATAATTTCTGAGGCTCCTTCCCTCCTGTGTTCACCCTAATTTCCAATTACTAATGTATTTTTAGGGTACTCCAGGGGGCTCCTCTGCCTGTAGTCCCTGAGGCTGTGAGTTGGTCACTGGAATCCAGACCCTGTTGCCATGAGTGCTGGTGTCCTTGGGCTGCAGCTGAGCCTGGAGCATCTGCCTGCCTAGACTGTAGCATGAGAAAGGAAGATGCATTTGGAGATGGGCAGAAAACACAGAATTGCAGCTGTTCTCCTCAAGAGAGGGAGAAGTGATGGGAAAGGGTTAGTTGTAGGTGCCAGGGAATGAAAGAATGCCAGGATGCTGGTCCTGCCAAGACTGCTATCCTGTCTGTGTGTAGCAGCAGCAGCCTGTGTGCCAGGGGAGGGGGAGTTGAAAAGCAGAGATCCCAATTTCAGATCCCAAAGCAGGGAGCAGGTTTAAATTGCGCTCTGGGCAGTGAGTACAAATTCTGCCTATGGATGCATCAGCAGAATTGCTTTCATGCTGAGTGAAAAAAAGCAGCTGCCCCAGCTATGTGCTCCATTCCTCCCTGGCAGTGGCAGTGATGCTCACACAGCCTCCAGACAGGGAGGAGGTGGCAGAGAATGTATTTGGTGCTCTCCTAGGCAAATTTTCAGTGCATCTACCTCAGCCCATGACTCCCTGTTCCTGGGGTACAGACAGTGAGGGTGAAAGGAAATCAGAGCTGTCGCTCTCTGTGGCAGCTCCAACATAACGCTGGTTTAAAATAATCTGAAATCCTTGTCATGAAATCCAGCTTGTGCAAATTTGGCATGTGTCTTGGGTTTTCATCTGTAAAATAGGGGTTAATGGCCCTTCCCTGTGTGGTGTGGAAATGACAAGGATAAATGTGCAGGAACTGCTGTGACTGGGATTCTGCAGGGACCTTGGAGAAAATGAGAATTGGAGGAGCCCTGGTGCGAGGAGTAGGATACTCTGTGGCTAATTACAGGATGTCCTTCAAGACAAATAATTCTGTTTCTTACATGAACTCTGCACTCCTCTCTTTAAAACAACTAGAATTGTTGCCAAAAGGAAGAAAATAGCATTTTTTTGGCACATTTTAACTTCTTCCATTCCAGAAAAAATTCCCTCAAAGTGACATGACACCTCCAGAAATGAATACTGCTGCAGTGTCAGGTCTTTTAATTTTAAATACATGAAGCTTGAGAGCTTAGTGCACTGGCAAGTGCCATTGGGTGTGAACAGATGAATTTCTTTCCTGTCCCTGAGCTACCGACTCAATTATCTTCTGCTTTTCCTTAATACCATGAGTTCAGTATCACTGAAAGATTGCAGAAAACCTATGACAGCAGGAAAAGTTCTTCGTTGAGTGTGATCAAAACTAGTTTCTAACTGCCTGGCTGGGAAGTGCATAGCATTGTTTTAAGGCACTTTAATTTGGGATTTGCAGGAGGTGTGGTTATTGCCTGCTGGTGAGAGAGGCTAAAGCAGCTCTCAGATGTTACAGGATGTGTTTCTGCGGTTTTTCATAGGTGCCGGATCCCGCTTGGAGTCTGTGGGAGAAGACGATGAGCTGACAGTGGAAAATGGTGAATCAAATTACGAAATAGCGGTGAAATATTCCCGGGGTGGAAGAAAGCACTCCCTGCCCCAGCAGCTGGAGTCAGCAGGAGCCAGACAGGTGAGTGGGAAGGCAGAGCTGGCTGTGAGCACTACATGGTGCTCTGTCCTATGGCATCTGCCTGAAGCTCATAGAAGTGGGCAAGGGTCATGAAACAGGATCACGTAGGTACATCATGGGACTGAAATCAGGCCTGGACACCAAGTTGAGACGTGTTGGCCACCTGTGGAGAACTTCTTTGAGTGTTGTGAAGGAACATACTGCTTGCCTGTGGCCACAAGGTCCTAAGGCTGTTCATCTTAGGAGCTGCAGTTCTAGAGATCTGAGGACTTTAACAACAATAAAAAAATCCTAATGCTCTTTATTTTAATTATTTTAAAATGTAGGCCTTTCTCTTCTCCTTTCCTTTCTCCTTTTTCTTTTTACCAAATAAGGACTTGATTATGTCATGAGGTTATCTTTAATCCTTTTAGTTTAAATTGTGACTGATACATTTCAAAATGATTCTACTGTGCGAAATGTGGGAAAATTACTGTGGCAAGATTCACTTTGATTGTAGTGAGCTGGGGTTTCATCCCTTGAACATTTCTCTGAATATATCTCTAAGATACTGCATCCCTCTTCCCTGACACATGTAATTTTCCCAGTATGACATCCCCAGTATCTGTGCCAAGCAATCAGAGCAATTATCCTTGTTTGTTGATGTTAGGACTACCATATCGTGAAGAAATCCACCCGTTCCTTCAGTGCTGCCCAAGTGGAATCTCCATGGAGACTGACCCAGCCGTCCATCATTTCCAACATTGTTCTGATGAAAGGGCAAGGCAAGGTGAGAATTTCTGCATGTTTCTCACATGTAGCAAGAGCTGCATTTAAGAGGTGTCTCCTGTACTTCCAGCTGCTCTCAAGGTAACTGGTAATAGTGCTAATGATAAACAAATCCCATTTCCAAATGTAAATGCCAAAGTTACACCTGCAGAATACAGGGGATGTGGTGTTCGTGTTGTCCACTTGACACAGGGTGGCTTTCATTTTGTTTTGGTGCATCTCGCTGTTACTGAGACACCAAATATTTATAATGGATCTCTAAATATGTATGTTTATGCAAAGTCAGTGCAGCTACAGAACAGTATCTGTTTGCATGTATATTTATAGACAAGCATATTTTCCCTCTGGATGCATTTTTAAAAAAAAATAAATTACTACAAATTAAGCGTTAAACCTGAAGACAGGTTACTGGCTGATTGCTGCTCTGAGAGCACTGAATTCCATGGGTCAAAAGGTCCTCTTCTCTCCCCCAGTAATGTGTTTACACACTTGCTAGATTTACACACAGCTGGCTGAATGCTAAGAAAAAATAGATAAGAATTAACCTAGGTATATATTGTTTTCCCTAATCAAATCCACGCTAGTATTGGAGCTGTCATTTAAATATGCTAAAAATATGCATGTCCTTTTGTGAGATAGTCTTTAAAGTCATCAGATGGATTTGTTTTGGACTAAGAAGGCTTGTTTTGACTTTCAAACTCAAATGCAAAACTAATTCCTTGTTGTGCTTTATGTTAGAAAAAGAGTTAGAAATAGTTACTTTGATGGGTAGACTGGCTCACAGTTGCTTTAAGTCTCCTTGGTTTAGGAGCTGTGGGTCTTTTATGGTGAGCAAATATTTCTTCATTTTTCATGTACTTATTTTTTTACTGTTTTTCTCATGAAATTAGATTATTTCTCCCCCTGAGATAAGCCACCCTCTCCTGCCTTTCTGCATTTAGCTCCAAGGTTTTAGGACACAGCTGGGAGAATGTAGACCTTAGTGATCATGAACTACCTAAAGCAGCTGCCATTTTGTGTGCCTTCCACCCACCTCTTGGGTGATCTTCTCTGTTAGGGATTGCACCTTGTACAATTTGTGCAGTCATGCTCACTTTATTATCCCTGTGCAGACCTGGGACTTGAAACATTCCTCCACAGAGTTGCAGTGTTGGTGGCAGGGAGCCAAGTGTTTGCCTTTAGGTTTGCATCCAGAAATCAGTAATGTTTTATCAAGTTACTAGAAGCTTGTAACTGTGGTGGCCTGCTCTGTATTCACATAGTGAAACAAAAGATCTGATTGTTGTATTGGATTGAAAACTCAGTGCTTGCCCTGGCAGCATCCCTCAGCTGGAGAGCGCTGCCCAAGGCAATAATAAATGGCCATGGCTTCAGACCACTAAAGCACAACAGTTCTCCACATCCCTTGTCCACCTGGTCGGTGACTTTTCCCTTTATTCTGTAAAGTGCATGAACAGCAGTGACAAGAGGGGAAATATGGGAAAGGATTGTGGCTCAAGGAAGTGATTTGTCTGGGAAATAACTCAGCAGAAGGGGGAGCGGTTCATTCTGCTGTGTTCGTCAGTTCTCAGGTCAGCTTTGCAAGATGGTCCCATAGCCTGCTGGGGTAGTATATGGGTAAGACCTAATGGATGGAGCCCTGGGGAAACTATTGATCTAGATTTATTTAAATACAATGTGATATATGTCTCCCGAATAATTAAAAATGTACATGTGAGTGGTAGCCCCCACATGCCATTCTCCTTTCAGCTACATTCCTGACATTGCAGCACTGACCTAATGTCATGTTCTGAAGCTTTTCTTCTTCCTGAGGAAATGTAGGATCTGTGACATAAGAGAAAGCTATAATTAATCCTGGATATAGATCTCAGGGGTAGGAATTGACTGTCTGTTAATTCAAAACGAATGTGTTACTGTTTTTAAAATGGGAAAGCTATTGACTCAGTGTTGCTATGAACATATTATAAGTTTCTCTGTGTGTAAGTCTTCTGATCATTCTCCCATGGGAAAATGATCAGAAGGCTTACACACAGAGAAACTTATAATATGTTCATAGCAACATCCTCAGTGTTTTGAAAAAGCCCAAAATATTCTCAGAATTTTTGCTATATCAGCTTAGGGTGCCTGCTGCTATTTTTTGGGCTGATGAGTGTGTTGATAATAGAGTGAAAGTAAATGATGGCAGTGCAATTGATGCCTCAGATTTTAGCTTTTATATTTTTCAGATTCTGTTCTGTTTAGTGTGTAAGTATAGGTTTCATATTAGGGGATAGTAAGCTCTCTTCACAGAATAGGTAGACAGAACAATTCCTTCTCTAGCTGGGGACACAAGGACAGCCGATACAGATCTCAGGCCCAAGAGCATAAACAACGTTGGACCAAAGAGAGAAAACAGGAAGGATGGGACTTCATGGGCTGAAGCTGTAATTGGGCAATTAACTCCAATATGCTAACGAACCAAACGTTATAAAAGTGAGAGACCCCGTGACCAGTGGGCCATTTTGTGGCCATTTTGGGTTCATCTGGGGTGCAGCCCTGGCTGGGCTCTTGTGCTGCCCAAAGTGGATCTGTTGAGGCCTCCTAATAAATCCCTACTTTATTCTTTAGCTCTGTCTAGTCTCTGTTCTAGGTCAGCCTTCATAAGGCATTACAATTCATCAGAAGATTTTAGGTTTTCATCTTTCCCTTGTCTTGTACATTACTGGTAGTCTTTCTCACACAGATGATAATAGAATAAGGTGCCAGCTGTGTGTCTTCTCCTCTCTTTTCTGTAGGGTCTTGGATTCAGCATTGTGGGAGGTCAGGATTCTGCTCGTGGACGCATGGGGATTTTTGTGAAGACTATATTCCCAAATGGAGCAGCGGCTGCTGATGGAAGGCTTAAAGAAGGTATGGTAGAGAGAATCCAACTTCACATAAAGGACCACAGTGGGATATTATTTCGGTCCAGGAGGAAAATTGTAAAAGAGCTGTGTTTAGGCCCCTGGCCAGCAGCAAGAGGCTATGGAAAATGTAAGATGCCCTGTTTGTTCATCCTGTGGAAGATCATTCATAGCAATTAACCTGACTGTATTTCATATTGAGAAGGGAGAACTACAGAATAGGGGTGGTCACTTTGTTTTTGCCTTTCTCTTTCATGAACTTTACTTGCCCATACAGCAAGCTGCAATTCTTCAGCTGGAGAGGGTCAGTGACAACAGGAAAATATAGATAGCCAACAACATCTGGCTTAAAGATGCTGGTCTGAGAAGGTGTTATATGTGTGGACATGTCTGGGAGAGACTCTTTTGAGCCCTTATGCTCTCTAAGCCTCCTGGTATGATTTTGACAGGACAAGAATCATTACCAGAAAAAAAAAGAAAAAATGGTGGGATTGGCAGTGAGATCACCCTGATTAGAGAAGGAGGTATAGCCAGATTTTATTACTGCTTTTCCAATCTTGGTGTCTGAGCTGAATGCATAGCCTGCTCTGTGTGTGCTGCACCATGGTCTGAGTACTGTGTCAGACTCTTAGTGTTGAAAATAAAAGTGACCATGAGTTTGGAGTGGTGGTTTACAGCCCTTCTGCAGGGGTTGTGTTACTTTGCTTCCACAGAAAGCTGCTCCTGTGTTACTTCTCTCAAGCTGCTCCTGTGTTACTTATCTCCTCATATCATCATTCCCCTCTTTCTGTCTTATCACACTTGTTGTATTTGAGGCTGCTTTTGGTGCCAACTCTCACACTTGCTGCCAGAGGGAAGCTCTCATCCCTGCATCATAGGTTGTGCACTTGCCGTGGGAAGCCAGTAAGTAGCAGCTGTCCCATAAACCCAGCAATCATTTGCAGGTTATTCATAGCTTGAAAACTCTTCTGTTTTTTTTCTTTACTGAAGCTAGGAAAGGAGCAGAGAGGTAGACTTAGCTGATGATATTGCCCCATGTAATTTTGCACAGATGCAAGTAAAATTGCAAGAAGTGGATCTGGATCACGCTGACGCTCTTTTTAATAAAATGAAGGTAGATAGCTCAGCTGGGTGTAAGTAGTAAGACCCAGAGCCTGGAAGCTGGTAGAAATCTGACAGGACATGTTCCTTGAGGTGAAAAAGACATTTGTTGTCACAGCATGTGGGCTACTACATGCTTCTCTGTCTGCAGGCATTTAGTAAGGGAACACATTTGCTTTCTGCACATGGATGCAAGGTTTGTTTTCTCTGAACAGGCTTTGAAGTGATGTGCTGTAGTGTTTCATTTAGTTCCTTGTTTCTCCTGTTAATGCTTACAAAAGAAAGGCAGTTTTATAGTACTTCATGTCATAATCATTTTCAGACTTTAGTTTAAAATCCGTAGCATTTTCAGCTTGTTTGAGAGAATGGGAATGCCAAATTAAGGATCTCTGCTGAAAAACAGTTTTTACTTTGGTAATTTATCACTAGTAACTTGTCAAGACATTAGTACAAGTGAAAATAAATTGAGAACAATAAAAGGCTTTTTATTGGATAGTTAACTGAAATCCTTATAGTAGTGGATCACCTCATGTTCAGGAACAACGTTTTAAATCTTTATAGTCTCTATATTACTGACCTCATTTTTTGTATTTATTTACCAGGGGATGAAATCCTGGAAGTTAATGGAGAGTCTCTACAAGGACTGACCCATCAGGAGGCCATCCAGAGGTTTAAGGTAACATGGATGTAGCAGTGAAGAGATTCACGCTCCTCTTCACTCATTGCCATCTCATACCCTCAGCTTGATACTCTTGCACTGCCACACATTACCGTGCGCAGGTTTAGTGACAAATGTTGGTCACCTCACGGCGGTTCTGTGCTGTCTCTGCAGCAACTCAAGAAGGGCGTGGTGACACTGACGGTGCGCACGCGGCTGCGCAGCCCCAGCCTCACGCCCTGCGTGACCCCCACCCTGCTGAGCCGCTCCAGCTCCCCCAGCGCCAGCGGCAGCCTGCCTGTGCCCGGCCTCGAGGAGCCCGATGGCTCCTCCTCCAGCCGCAAAGGACCTGGCCCCAAGGACAGGATCGTCATGGATGTGACGCTCAATAAAGGTGAGGGTCCATCCACATGGATGGTCTTGGAGAACAAATCTCTGCTTCTTAGGGGAGTTTTTGGGAATAGGTTAGAGACTCCTATGCCTGGTGCACCCAAGTATGCCCATTTGACATTGAACCACAGGATGAGGGGAAAAAGTACCCTCTAATGCAGAAACTTCTGAAGAGCTCCCCTTTCTGCATTTTGCTGCTTCAGAATCAGAAGCCTCTTATAGGTAGCAGTCAGTGTCCATGCTGCTGAAAGAGGGAGGCTGTAAGATACTAGGCAAAATGTAGATCAACCTTGTGGCAGCCCAAGAGGCTCTTTCTCTTAAAGGGCATCTCTGGGGAATGCAAAGCTGCACAGTGTTGAAAAGTTCCCCAATGACCTGTTTGAACTCCTCCATAAGGGTTGCTCTCATTGTTAATAACTGTTCATTATAAACTTAAGGCATATGTTATATATCCTAGACAAATATGCCTATTTTTAAGGCTTATAATATAGTAATTTTAAAGGTTGGATTCAGAATTTTGAGAGAGAATGTAAGACGTCCAGTAATTCCTACAACAGGGACGTTGTTGCCTGACGGAAAGCAAAGGTGAAGGTGGACAGAGGTGACCTTTGAACCAGAGGTAATGCCTCATCTTCCTTCATGCTTCTTTGCTGAGGAATGCCATACAGATATTCAACAAAGGAGAGCAATACAATTGGCAGCATCTTCTGTGCTCGTGTTTTCTGCAGTAATTTTAAGTGACGTCTTGCCTGGATTGCTGCCCCTACTCCTTTGTGCCTTGGACCAGATCAGACCTTGTGCCACATTTCCAGGAGATTCCCATGGTGCACAGAATCTTTTCTGAGATTCATCAATCTCAGAAAATAGTCAGGATCAGCTGTTTTCAATCCTGATTTGCACTTGCTGGTCTTAGCTTCCTGACTGACTGCACCTAAGGCCAGCCCTGAAACAATGACACAAGTCCTGAACTCAGATGGAATGTGGGAACACAAACACTTATGTGTCCTGTGTGATTACAGTCTGCTACGTTTCTTGTACTTCTTGTTTTTCATAGAGCCAGGGGTTGGGCTTGGCATTGGTGCCTGTTGCCTCACGCTGGAAAACAGTTCGCCCGGGATATACATTCACAGCCTGGCCCCAGGATCAGTGGCTAAAATGGATGGCAGATTAAGGTTGGTTAAAGCAGAAACATTCTGGAGTGGTTTTACAATAAAATCGACTGAGACTTTGTTTTCACCCATCGGTTGATGTAGCAGGGAGGAAATCTATACTTAAAAGTTCACCAAAAAGAAAACATCTAAGTAAAGACATTCCAAAGTAGTATTAAATACCCAGGAAATGTTATTCTGTGTTCTGGAAACAGCATGATCACTAAGGTCTGGGTTGTTTGGTTGTTTTTTTGAAAAATGCTCTCTACAGAAAACTGAGCCTAATAGCACCCTTTGAAAAAGGGGAGCAGCAAGAAGTGCAGCCTCATGCTTTTTTTGTGAGAGCTGCAGCCAGAGACCCCAGACTGGGAGGAAATTTTGCAGACCTCTGCTGTAAGCTCAGTCACCTGAAACTCTCCTATAAAGAGCTGGGGTAGATGTTCCTGCAGCTGCCTGTGTCCATGGTTGCAGCGGTGGTTTTCTGCTCTTACTCTCAGTTTGGCAGGATATTGCTGCAGGCTGACCAGCTCTACTCACTCTGTCATGGAGTTGGGATGTATTTAGGAAGCAATCATTCCCAGGGTTTCCTTGTGCCTTACATTGGATTAAGTGTAAGAAACTTGCTTGCTTTTCCTCTTGTGTAGGCTTAATTTTTGAAAACCATTGGAGGAAACCTTGCCACTTTCTGCATTCCTCCATAAATGCTGGTGGGTGCTGGGAGCATGGCTCCAGAGGGGAAGCTGTGCTGAAGAGGTGCTGGGACTGTGTGATCCACTTTGAGTGTGTGGTGTGAGTACTGGTGCAGAGAGGCTGAGCAAATGCCTTGCTTTCACATGGCTAGAGAGTGCCTTCTGTGTCCTGGCTCACCAGGAAAACTGCAATAGAAATTTGATTTCTTGGAATACGGGAAGAAGCTAATTTTATGGTGGCATTGCTGCCAAAACCCTTGAAAGTTGCTATCATATAGAAATGTCTACAGGAGACAGCATTTAATGGTAGCTTGCTTTCTTGCAGGCCCCTTTGGAAAACATTGCAGTGCTGGTTTACATCTATATGTAACAGCTGCATTGTTTATTAGGTTTACGTGATTGATTATATCCAGGCACACTTCCCAGATTTTTAGCTTCCCTCTTTGAGATGTTGCTTCTGTTGTCCCATCAGCAATTTATGGCTTCATGGCCAAGACTTACAGGGTGGTTTTGATTTTTGGAAAACGTTGTTAATCAAATGTTGGCTTTGCAGTGCCAGGGGAGGTTTGAATCCAGCTCTTCTGTATCTGAGCTCCCTCTCTCAGTCGTGTGGCTGTGTAAGTTACTCCATTTGTGCAATTCTAAAGGATAGGCAGAGTGGTGGAATGATTGCACAACTGATAAGTTACCCTTTACTTTCCTGAGCCTGTACCAGAAGTGCAGGTTACTGAATTGCAATTGTTATTTTTGCCTTTGGTGTGTGTACTCATAGTGTAAACACACTGTCATTGTCACAAGTAGCCCAACATAAGCCAGCAGTAGTAGATCCTTTGACAGTGTCTATTCAAAGCAAATGTTTCAGGAATTATGGAGAATGCTTTAATGATATCCCTAGTTGATGATATTTTCTTTTGAATAGTTGCAGATGTCTGAGTACCATAAGCAAGAGTTACAAAACTGAGAAAACAGAACTAAACAATCATAGAATTATGGAATGGTTTGGGTTGGAAGAGATGTTAAAGACCATCTTGTTTCAAATCCCCTGCCATGGGCAGGGAATTTTCCACCATATCAGGTTACTCAAAGCTTCATCCATCCTGGTCTCAAACACTTCCAGAGCTTCTCTGGGCAACCTGTTCCAGTGCCTCACCACCCTGACAATAAAGAATTTCTTCCTAATCCTGCCCTCTTTCAGTTTAAAGCCATACTCCCTTGTTGTATCACTACATGCCCTTTTAAATCACACAGTATGTTTTCCTTTCAGGAGAGTTTTGTTTTGTTTTTTCTTTTTCTTTTTTAATGGGTTCTCTATGTTAACTTTTAACAAATACAGGCTTACCAAGCTCAATTTTTTCTGGAGCCGTTTCATAAACTCATATCTAAATAATGAATTTCTTATCAGTGTTTCTGCTAAGTAATTCAGTATGGTGTGAAGGAACAGCCCATCTGAATCTCATTTTTCCTCTTCTGTGCTCAATAAATATCTGAATGCAGAACTGGAGCTGAGGCTCGCTTTTCACCCTGGTCCGAATGCAGACAGTTTTCTTGGTTGATTTAATAGAGATTTTTGCACTGACAGTAAGTGCAGAAGGGATCTCTGAGCCTCCGTTGTGAGCTCAAGAGGACCTAAACCATTCGCTTCACTGGGAGCAGCACCTTCTTTGAAAGTCACATCTTCTCCAGAACATTTGTGTATTTGAAAAATCTTGGCCATCAGTTGAAAGCACACATTTTTTGCATGGAAGGTGGTTGTGATTAGGTGACTCTGTGTCTCTGTGCAGCCGAGGTGACCAGATTCTGGAGGCGGATTCTGTGAGCCTGCGACATGCAGCATTAAGCGAAGCCTACGCAATCCTGAGTGAGTGTGGACCAGGCCCAGTCAGCCTAATCATTAGTCGTCATCCTAACCCAAAGGTGAGGAGAAAATTAGTGAGTGTATCTGGATTGTTTTCATCTGGCACTGTAATTTGAGTCTTGCTATCAAACGCAGAAAATGAAGAAAATGGCTTTTTCTCACTATGGCATGCATTGTGCATGATGTCAGGATTGTAATGATGCTTCCCAGTTTTGTAAGTCATGGCAATGCTGGACCATCCCTGGTGCTTTTCACTTAGTCACCCACTGATGAATTGCATTTTCCTGGAACTGCTTGAATGAAGTGTTCCCATCTTTCTTGGTTCTTGGATGAAGTAGCAACGTAAGTATAGCACAAGACCTCTTCCTCCTAAAAGTTATATTGCAGTTACTTTGTCTTTGAGTAGAATATAATTTAGGGCCAGGGATATATGTATCAACAGCTTGAATTGATCAACTATAATAAAGTAAAATCTATCCAAAGATCAAAGTTTTCCTTCAGGAATTAAAACGTGAGAATATGGTGCACACTGCTACTGAATCCGAGCAAGGTCAGTTTGGAAATAAGGCTATATTTACAAAGTAAGTGTTCTCAAGCATTTTTAAAAAATTGATGATAGAAGATGAAAGCCTATTAGCCAAGCTATAGGGAATAACAGCTTCTTTTATTTCAGTGTTTCAAAGAATTTCATGAGCGTATGAAACCTTCCTGTTTAAACAGGAATGAAGCTGTAAAAATATTTGCATTAGAGGGTCCAGAAAGCTCTGACTTTTGAACTCATAACTACAAATGGAAGCCTTAATAAAGCCATATCTAGGAGAACTCAGGTTTCTTATTTTGTAATTAATAGTGTATTTTCTGCTAAATCAAATACACAGTCAACAAGCAGGGGCCTACTTGCCAGAGTTTATTATCTTTGCTGGAAGGCCTTGTGCTGCTAGAAAGAAAGAGGCTGTGGTTCTATTAAAAGTAGGCACAGTGAGGGTAAGGATTTGGCTTATAGCCTAAGATAACAATATTTCTGGTGAGTCTGTGTGCTGTGCTGAACCAAACCAATGGTTCAATGTGATTGCATTATTAAGGCATACAGACTTCTTGGAGTGTCTGTAAGAAGTGTGAAATAAAAATGCCATGCTGTAGAGCCTGCCCTTTCTCATCTGTCCCTCTTCTTTCTGTGGTGGGGTCTTGAAAGCTGATGAGTGACCTAACCTGGTGTCTGTTGAAAGGATGAACTGAGTTAAGCTAATTGCTTGGTATTACTCAGTAACAGAGGGAAACTATTAAGTGGCTCCTATTACAGTTCTCCATAAGTGATATTTAAGATGACAGCAAATCCTTTGCCAAGAAATGTATGAAAAGCTAAAAGTTGAGCTGGAGAGACCCTAAAGCATTTTTCCAGTACTGAATACATAATCCTGGCAGTACTGAATCCATAATCTCTCATGGCTGGATCTCTGGAGGAGTGTCCATATGGGAACCCATATTTATTGTTATGTTACTGTCACCCATTTTCTGAAAGCACTGGGGGATCGGTAGACAAGTGTGGGTATTTTATTTTATTTTATTTTATTTTGTTTGTTTATAATAACACCCCAGCATGCAGAATGGAGTTAGGAATTAGCTTGTCCCTTTCCATTTGTGACTGCCTGAGCCATAAAGGATGCTAAACATCAAAGTTAGCAGAGTTTGCAGAAGCATGGATTTTTGGTTAACTTTAAAAATGTACTGCAGGGTGCCCAGAACCTGTTTTAATTCTTGGAATATATTTTACCAAAAGGTCTTTGTTAAGGACATGGATCATAGTCTAAGGATCTGGTCCGTATCCTGCAGGAACTCCCTGTGCCCCAGGAGTCCAGGGACTTTTGGTTTGCTGTAAGGTCATGACACAGGCTGGAAACAGAGATGTGTTTTTACAAAGATTCATGTTGTTTTCAACATTTTTATACTTAATTTCTTATTTTATAACACAAAAGATCCACAGTACCTTTTGCTGCTGAATATGTTTGCTTTGGTGTTTTCATGTACTTCCAAAAGAAATACCACAAAATTTTCTTTCTGCTTGTTATTCTGACTGAATATGGCATTTATGCTGTGTTTAAACTGCTGAGTTTGCTTCAGAATCTCTCAAATCTCCATGGTTCAGGAAGACTCAAGTTTGTAGTCTCTATTTATGCTGAATTTTAATTCATGTAAAGCAATGTGCATAGAAAGTATTTTTGACAGAATTAATTTACTTTCTGTTCTTAAATATATAGTCCTGCAGACTAGTTATTCCTGTATAAAATTGTATGTTTTCAAGTAATATGAATTAAACGTATGGTAGTAATTATGGGCTAAATTAGCAAATACGGTAAACCAGTATTTATTCTCAAACCAGAGAAACATTAATTACCAATTGCTGATTTGGGTTTTCTTTTTAAAAGCAGAGAAATGAAAATTAAAAAGACAGCTAATATTATCGGAAGTCTGGTATTCTTCCGGTAGGTTAAGTGTAGAATAGCTTAAGTTTCTGATGTATGCTTGCACAAAGCAGTCTTTGTCTATTTCAAAGTCATATTTTCTCAACAAATCAATATACAGCTTTTAATTGAGTTAAAACTGGGCTGTAATAGCTTCATTTGATTGCTTTAAGTCTGGGGCTGTTTTATTTGTTTATATGGTGTGTCACTTGGATGCAGTCTTCATGCAGCTGGCAGGCTTCTGCTTCCTGGTTTTTGCAGGAAAGTGGCATTGAGAGAGTCTGAGTCAGGGGACAAGGACTTAGGAGCACTCAACTAGGTTTTCTTTATTGCATCTTTAAAAATAGTGGCTTACATGAAATGGATTATGTACTTGTGGTAAGTGGTAAGACTCTTGTAATTTCTTGTACCCTGTTTGAGCTTTGTCTTCCACCCTACTTCAGGTTTCAGAGCAGGAGATGGATGAAGCAATTGCACGTACTACCCATCGAGAGAGCAAGGACTCCAGCTCCTCTCACGTCACAGGTAGCAACATGTTCTCTTCTCTAGTGTGTGTTCTCTCACAGATGCAGGAGCATTTAAGGGCGTGCTCTGAAGTTCCCCAGCATTAATATTTTTGAGAGCCCTCAAGACAGCAGAACAGTGTAGGGAGTATCATCACTCTGTCCACTGCAGAAGTTTTAGCACAAACATCCAGTTCAGATGGATCAGCTCTGCAGCTTATGTAACTTGCTTTCTTTCACTAGGCTGCCATGACCTGAAAGTAGGGTTGTCAAGAGGTGGTTGTTCTGATCTTTTTTCAAGATGAAAGGACGCACAATGTTCCAGTAGGGAAAGAACAGGAGGGGTCTACTCCATCTATGGAGTAGATGCTTGTCCTTAATGGCAAAAAAACCCCAAAACGTATCAAGACCATTTGAAAAAGTTCAGGTGTTGCACACTGGACTATATGTTTTAACACCATTTTGGTCTTTAAAGTCATGTCAAAATGTGTATTCTGGCATCTCTGTGATGTGTTTGAACTCCAACACTTCACAAAGTCTGGCAGATGAAAGCAAACTTTTGTCAATGGCAGAGTGATCAGTAAGGTGATGTTCAGAAAGAAATGTTAGATTTCTTATGATCCCCTTTTTATGTGTGTCAGCTAAGATGTGCTTTGAAGTTGACCTTGCCAGTGGCTGCTAATTTGTCTTTTGAGGTTGTCCCTAGTCAGCAGCATGCTCCAACAGGTGGGGAAGACCATCTCCTGCTCATCTCTTGTTCATAGCACTGCCCTGGGCCTGGCTGGTGTAACATGTCTCAGTGGTAGCATTCCATCTGATCTCAGGGAGAGCTTGTGAAATGCTGAATAAATCTCACTTCAGGAAAACAATTCAGATAATAAATAAGTGGAATTAAATGCAGCCACCACCTCAGAAGATGAATGAGAAGCCTATTTGGTTATATGGTCCACAGTTTTAATTTTTGGCATCTAATTAATCTGTGTTTAACAGGAGCTGTGCAAAAAAGTCCATCTCCTAGTGTGAAGGCCAAACAAGGAGAGACCTCATCTCCCCTCAGCTGGACTATGAAACGCTTCTTGGAGCCAGCAAGCCGGGTAAAAGGATTAGATGCAATAAAAATAGAGCCTGCTTCAAATTCAGCTTTTACTGAAGCTCTTACTTGGTCAAGGGCTTCAAAACCAAACCTGCACGCTCCTTCCCTGTCATGTGAGCTCCATAAAAGGGTTTGTTTCTTGTGTCACACACTGAAATTGTGACAGCATCAAGCTCCTGTTTCTCTGTGTGACTGTAGCCTTTGGGAGTGATGTGCAGAGCATGGCAGAGAAGGCTGTGGGGTCCCACCTCCTGCCACCTCCAAGGCACCCCTGCTCTGTGGGACACAGATGAAGTTAGCAAGAAAGACCTGAGCCTGTGGGCAGAAGGCTGAGGCTAAGTCCCTATATATAGCCATTGCTGTGGGAAAATCTGTTTTTCCTGGTAAAGCCAAGGAAGCTGTAGACACTTTGTCTGGAGGTACAAAGCCTTCCCTTCTCTCATTGTAGAACATGTATATAAAGGGAACTGCAAAAGTGAATAGTTTCATCCCTTGTTTCTGCACTGAACCACACCTGTAAAGCAGTGGGATTTGGAATCCTTTTTTATTTATTGTATTGGCTAAAAGTGTGTCGATGTACAAAGTTTCAGACATCCAACTTCAACAGTTTGGCTGTCAGTATACTGGCAAGTCTTCTCTTTTAAAAATTGGGTTTAAACTTCCTGTATTGACACAGCAATACAAGTGGTCTGTGTGATGCTCACATACAGGCAGGGGCTTTATGCATCAAGGACAGCAGGTCACCAGGATCACTTCTCTTCAGCAGGGATCTGTCAGCTCTGAGGCAGAGCTTTCCCAGTACTTCTCCCACGATGGTCCGAGCCATCTCCCCTTCTCTGATGCTGTACCTGGCTCGTGTGATGAAGAGCAGCTCCGTCAGAAGAACAGGAGCAGTTGGTTGGACGATGGCTCTCTTCTCCCTGGCAACCTGAGTAAGTGATGCAAATGTGTCTGGTCATTGGGCTAGTGGGGGGAGAGTCACTGAGTGCTGGGTTCCTATGCAGGAGAGCTGTGGTGGTCGCTGTGCTGGTAAGAAATGCCAGGCAGTGTATGGCTGATCACATGAAGTTCTTGAGAATTGATGAAATTTACAACAATCCACAGAAATGCCTGTTTCTATGATTTTTTGTTCAAAACACTGTTCTGATAATGTGAAAATTACTTTGATTGGTTTGGATGAAACTAGATTGACAGCACTGCAGAGTTAGTTTTTTTTTTTTTTTTCAAATGACTGATCATCTTATTTATTACATTGTAGAAAGTGTTCATAGCTATCTCAGAAACTTTAAGAGGGTCAATATATGTATAAAAACAAGCAAATGTGCAATTTTGCATCAGATATTTTTGCATGTGTATCTTTCTCCCCATAGTAACTGACTGAAAGAACTTGTGTGTCCTTACTGACATGCACCTGATCACATATTCAAGGGATGTATTTGTTCTCCCTTTCCTGTGTTTCTCAAGTAATTTCTTTGTCTACGTCTTATTTTCTGTGGAAATTATTTAATGTTTAAAAGCATTTTTACCTTTCTAACTAGCCACAAAAACAAGCAAAACAAAATAACTTCCCACAAAGTAAGATGTAGTTCTTTCTAAGGAGAACGTGGAAGGGTTTGTTACTTGAGTTTGTTACTTGCTAGTTTGAAATTGATTGTTGTTGCTTCAGTCTTTGTTCAAGAAAGCAATTTTTACTCTCTGTGAGTTAATGCAGGAGTCCTGAGCTTATATTTAAGGAAAATGTGAAAGAAAATCTGTTGTTTAAACTAAAATACACGTTTGAATTTGCATCCCTTTCTTCTCTGAGTCATAACTGTAATTTAGAAATAAACTGAAAATAGAACTAGACGTGCCAATGAACTGACTCCGGGAATTACCCATAAATTGTAGTATCTATCTGCAGTTCTCTTGATGTTTACTGTAGTTAGAGGAAGGACATGAAAAACCTGCTTTTTGCTTTGTGAAGAAGAGTTAAGCTTCCTCTGCAAACAGAGCCACATGTATTCTGCTGTAGTGAGATGCATGGTGTTAAAAATCATCTGTAAGTACAGTTATACTTTAACTTTTTTTTTTTTTTCCTAGCTGTTAGAGATGGAGGAGTGACAAAAGCAAATGGTTTGGCTTCTCCAGCTAGTGGGAGGTCATCTGGCCATCACAACAAGCACGTGGAGTCCGTCCGACCCGGCATCCTCAGCGACAGCCCCAAATCTGCCCGCAGCCCCTTTCACCGACAGAGGCGGGTTGTTTTCTATGATGGTGACGCCAGTGATGACGATGAAAGTTCCCACTTGCACAGAAGCCAGAGGGCCAAGAGCCAGGAGGATGCTGGCATTGTCATAACAACCTCGTCTGTAGAAATCGATGATGAGAGCCAGGACAGTGAGTCATCGAGATACAGTGGCATGGAGACATCTTCCCCTGTCTTCAGCAACTCTGTGGAGTCTGCAGACAGCACGCTGGAGCAAATTGAATCTCCTTTTTTCCCCATCATAGCGTTTGATTACTCAAGCGTGCCTGAAGTTCGTCTTGGCAGCCTGAGTTTGAGGGAGCTCCGGGAAGCACAACTTGAATCCAAGAGATCACCAAAACTTGAGCACAGAGCAGTCACCAGAGTGAAAAGCATGATGAGCACTGAGTGCCGAAGCCTTCAGAGACACAGGCCGGAGGAGCATGGCTCTTACAACAAGCCTGTTGCCAGGATGCTCCCTCACAGCAAGAAGTGTGAAGCACCTGATGTGGTTGGGCAGGGCCAGGTTGAAGTCGTCACTCTGATTCGCAATGAGCACGAGTCATTTGGCCTGGATTTGGAAATCCAAGCCATGCCCTTAAAGGTCGTCGTCACAGGGATGCGGCCAGGTGGACCAGCAGAAATGGTAATTTGTAATTTGAGTTGCCTTATAGTGATGTGCTTTCCCATTGTGGGGGTGCTTATTATTTTTTTTATTGTTATTATTAAGCAAGCGGTCTGTTGAGAGTAAGCACAACTGAGGTGTTTGTCCGTGCTGAGCAAAATGTCTAACGTTGTTCTGGAGCTGCTGCTAAATAAAATGTTTCTGATTCAGAAGTGCACCCAGGCTAATCCAAAAGTGAGAGAGGCAGAACACAGATCCACTGAGATGGTCTCATCCCCCCCTGCAATTGCAATTTTGAGGGAATGCAATTTTTGTATTTATTTTCTAACTATGGGCAAAGACAACAAAAGTAAATCCTGGTGGCAGAGGATGGTGGTAACAAATATATATTATGCTTTACTATTTTGTACGCATTATGTCCCCGTATTACAGGGATCTGGAACCAAGGGGCTTTAGGTGCTGGCCAGGTTTGCTAAGAGCTACAGTAGTACCAGTAACACATTGCTCTTCTGCATCTCATACATGCCCATACCAATATAGATACATGCTTCATGCTGGTTGTGGAACTGCTAGATGCAGAAGTGCAGAAAGAAGAATAATACTCTGATGTACAAACCTGGCTGTAGCACTTTTAATCTCATTAGCGGCCACTACAGTAAGAGGGGATATGGCATAGCAGTTTGAATAGGGCTGTGAGATCTGGGGATCTGGGCTTTGTTCCTGCTTTTTTCTCAGAATTATTTTGCACTATTTAGAAACAAACTTTTACCCTAAGAGCTCAGTTCATGTCTGTTCACTGATTTTAGAGAGTTCCACCTGAGAAGTAGTTCATGCATGGAATTAAAAAATGGCACACAGTGTTCCAGTCCTCAAGAAGCTAGGGCTGATCCATCGCATTTCATTTAACTAAGAGGGCTGTGTCCTCCATCCTGATACTCATCTCCCAGAGAAACCAGCAGATCTTTTGACCTTCCTGTTTTAGATTGATCTTTAATTCTCCTCCTGGCAGAAACACAGTCTGTTCTTTATTTATGTGCTGGCAAACTGACAGCAGTGGTACCTGTGCTCTGCAGTGACGTGAGATAGGGGATGTTGCTTGTAAGCTATTAATTGCTTCCCTGCAATCTTTGCCCCTGTGGCAGGGCTTCTGATGTGTATTTATAATTTCCTTGAATCTCTCTTTGCATCAGGGATCAATGGGAAAGATGGCTGTAGGAGATGAGATTACCACAATCAACAGCATCCCCGTCAGCAAGATGATGTACGAGGAAATCTGCTTGCTTATGCAGTGTCTTCCCACATCCGTAACCCTGGAGATCCAGAAGGCAGCACCAGGTGAGAAAGTAGTTTTGCTTTTGTATCATTTATTCTGGGTATAAGTAAGCAAAATATCCTTGGGTCAGCTGGGCCTCACCTCCTTCTGTCCTAGCTTTCCACGTGGGTTTGGAGAAGAGGACAGGTGGACAATGTGTCTGCATTGGTGAGCCAAGCAAACCACTTCATCACCAAACCAAGCTTCAGGGTCCTCTCTAGCACCATGATAAAGGGAGAAAACCTACTCCTGTGTGAAGTATTCAAAGTTCCCACACAGAGTAAGTCCCTTCTGCCAGTGTTTGCAGAGGTCTGAGTCATTTGGTGCAGTCCTGGAGCTAAAATGGCAGTGACTCTTGTCCTGACAACTCATTTCATTGCTGTGCCTGTTCATTAAATATATAGGCCCCTTATAATCAAATCTATCTCTCTTAAATCTGAAGTTCTAGTAATGTTTTTATGAATGGACAATAAGACACAAAAAACCTCTTCCCTTTTTTTTTTTTCTTTTCTTCCCTTTTATGTGTCAGAATTCTCTAAAGTGCGGGAAGATGAAACGGGAAACTAAAATCTTATAAAAATGTTTATTTTTATGTCTCATTACAAAAACTTTTCTAGTGTGAGTTGAAATACTTGATACCTTCTTGCTTTCTGCTCAGGGCTGATTTATGCTTCTACAGCAATATATGAATCCCCACAGACTGTACAAATTATGCGGTGTGGAAATGAGTGTTTGAAAAAGGAAAGCATACTTTTCAAATTCAGGAAGAACATAATATTTTGCTTTGTTCTAGCTTATGATCTTCTTTGTGTACCTATTAATACCTGGGAACCTACAGTGCTTCCAGATGCTTGACTTGAAAGTTCTTTAAGGAATTCCAGGCTTGGCAGGATCTTGTTCTCATTTTCTTAGATTGCTGCGGCTTTTCAAACCAATAACACTGGCATAAGGACACATTGGCAGTACTTTGTAAGGCACTCCACCCTTCCCCTTGTCCTATCCCACTGGCAAGAAAGGTGGTCTCTTCAGCATGTGATCTACCATGCTGAAGCAGGGGAGTACTTCAGATTCTAATCTGGCTGCTTCAGATTGCCCTGCTGAGATGTTTTTCCCTTGTTCACTCCAGGAGGAATCAGTGCTTCTTAACATGGATACCTAAGTTAAGTGATGTGGATAATCCTGCAGCTTTGTGTGAGAAGTACAGAGATGCACAGGCACCTTTGAATGAGCAGGAAAGGATGCTGATACTGAATAACCTCTCCTTCTCCATACACTTTCTGGGCCCCATGTCATAGTAACTGGCCTCTGGAAGGCAGCTTGAATGGGGATTTATGTCTCAGAAGTGGGGTAGAGAGGTGGAATCTGGTGCGTAGGGTGAAGTGCTGGAAGCTGAAGATGTGGAGAAATGGGTGACTGGCAATGTGTCAGAGTGCAGCAGTGACAGGGAGTTCGGTGTCCTGCCCAGGAATGGGTTAAACATGTACTGGAAGCCAGGAGAGGTCTGTGCCAGAAATGCAGTAAAAGCCCATGTGCTTGATGTGTGCATGTCGTCACCCATGTGTGTCACATTGAACACCTGTAGAAGTGCTGAGGGGTCAGAGCCAAGTTATTTATGCACAGACTGTTACTGTGTTATCTGGTCACCTTTGCTATGTCAGGGCTTTCTGTGCTCCCCAGGGTCTCTACTGGAGACTTCAGAGATCAAACAAGTGATGAGAAGGAGTGCTGCTCAGCGTGACTTACTGCATGCTGACACTTTGGTAGTTGGCTGCTTGACTGCTGCAATTTCAAAGATGAGAGTTAAACAGATCATGACTGCTCACCTTGGATAAGTGGATTGCTCCCTTCTGTGCACTACTCAAATACACATGGTTATGATTAATTTGAGTTGTTGTAAACATTATTACAGAAGAGGAGGAGTGCAGATCAAAATGAAAACATGTAGTCTATGTGGGTGTCTATTTTTGTAATAAAACCTGGTGTTTTCTATATCACTTCTTATATTTGACAGGATTTTGCCTTTTATTTTTTATTTTTTTTAATCGTGATGCAGCTGTCAGCAGATTTACAAACCTCATCCTGTCTCCGGGGGTAGACACTCAAAATCAGGCCAATGTCAACAGCATCCTCACGGCAGAGGAAGAACAGAGTTCTGGGAAGCGAGAAAGAGCAGGTCTGCAAGCTGCTGTCGGTGGCTGCACGGCGGAGAGAGCAACACTGCCGCCTGATGCCACGAGCAGGGACGTGCACAGAGGTGCCCTGAAGGGCAGCCATGAGGAGGACTGCGTAGCCATCCCTGTCACTGACATCGATGACCTGCTCAGCCAGATGGGTGCCCCCCAGAGCAGGGTGTCACGCACCCCGTCACGGGCAGAAAGTCCCCTCCGAGACGAGTACACCACAATGTGCTGCTGTGGCACTGACGAAGGCTGCCCCGGGTCTGAGGCACGAGCACCCAAGGAGGAGCTGCTGGAAAAAACTGTGAACTGTGGAGCTAATGCACAAGGGGTTTTGGGGCTGTCTGTGTTGGACTCCATTAACACAGGCAAACTTTTTACTGTGAATAAAAACTCTTTAAATAACTATTCTAGGAATTTTAGCAGTTTAAATGAGGATGAGTTGCCTGCAGTAAACTCTATGGAAGGTAAGAGAAGTGACCCGTTTCCAAAGTCGATGTATGGGGCTGCGGAGGATTCTCACTCGGACACAGAGTCTGTCACAGAAGCCTTTGACAGTGCTAGTGAGGTGTTGCTTGGGCAGTGTGCTGCTGCTAATGCCCCTGCAGGCTCTACTGTAACAGAGTCAGATGAGGAGCAAATTGAGATTTGTTGCATGAGCGACGAGCCGCAGAAGCCAGCCCAGGAGCAGCATCTCACCTCTGGAACAAGCTTGTCCTTACGGTCCCCACTGCACCCTTGCAGTGACAAAGTTTTGCAGAATGAGGGCTGTGCAATGTGTGGGTCGCTGGAGATGAGCATCAACAAACTAGGTTTGGAAGATCATGGTGCTCCCACTCCATGTCCTTCACAGTGTCCAGATGTGTCCTCTGCATCCTCACGTTCACCTTCCTCAGTTCTCCTGCCAGAAAAAGACATCCTAAAGAATTCAGTCAGTATCCCTGAAGTTTACTCTTTCTGTAACAACGGTGCCTTACCTACAGAAGAACAGATGGATTTGGGGAACAGTAATGAACATAAGAAATGCTGTGAATCCGTTGAAGAAAACAGGTCTCTGCACTGCAAAAAGGCAAGCTTTTGCTCTGCTAGAAATGTCAATATCTTGGAGAACAGCTTGTTTGAGAAAGAAGGATGTCATGATGAGCAGAGATCCAAATCTGAAAGTGAAATGGCAGTTGATGACTGTAATAATGCTGTTAATTATTGCTTGGTGAAGAAAGAAACCAACAGTTTGTCCACCTTGTCTAAAACAGACAGCAATCATGTGAATGCATCGTCAACAAGAGGAATATCACTCAGGTCACCCTTTCCCACTAGATCTAAAGATCCAAAGGCTAATGCAACTCATGAATTGCCAGGAAAAAATGAGAAAATTAACTCTGTGACTTCAGGAAGGACTGCAAATGGAAAAGTCCAAAGCTCAGGCACAAATCACTGCAAAGGAGCTGCAGTACCGCACAGCCCATCCTCACAGAAAAAATCCTGTCAGGAGTCTAAGGCAATGGCACAAAAAAGTATAATGGACACTCTTTTAAATAATCAGAAATCTAAAGCAGGACCAAAGCTAAAAGGGTTCACCATCAAAAGCAAAGCAAAGACAAATTCAGATTCTTCTGGCATTACTCCTACCAAAGTCAATGGGGCTGATATGAAAAGGGCTTCTCTTTCTCCACAACTGTCCCCCAAACTTCTGGGAAAGAAAACACCATTGTCCCGTAATTCACCTACAAACTCAGATCCTGGAAAGAGCATTTCAGCAGCCTCAAAGACTCTGAAATCAGAGCTAGAAAATAAACCACCTCTGGTAATTCCTGAAGATTCACTTCTGCCTCTCCTGAATGGCAGCAGCAGTCCGACCACAAGTGGTGAAATGAAATGTGGCTGTGGGGAGCTATCATGGGGAAAGCCAAAAGAGAAGCAAGTTTCCATGCAGGCTATGGTGTGTCAGAGTAAGGATGCTAAGGTGGATGACTTCAGAGCCAGAGACAGTCAGTCCATAGTCACTTTACCTCCTCAGGGGATACCAAAAGCTGAATATATGAAAGGGAGGACTGATAACCCCGGAAGAGACCTGAACACAATCAAAAGCATCTATAGTGCAGATGACCTTAAGCAATTAGATCTGCACAACGTAGGAACATCTGGTGGAGCCTGTTCTTCTTCACTGGGGTCTCCCTCAGTTCAGCAGGAGCAGCTGGAAGGGCAGGAGATCCAACGCACTTTCATTGAGGTGAAGCTTTCCTCCTCATCATCCCCTTCCTCCTCCTCCTCTGCCTCATCCTCACCAGCATCATTTTTGCGGCTGCCATTGCTGGAGAGAACAGAAGAGGTGAACGCAGAAGTGCCTCGACTGACTGAGGAGATGGGGACCATGCAGTATTTCTCAAGAGGAGATACTACTGGAGACAGACGTCTCTGTGGCTTGTTGAAACCTGTGACAAGGACCTACTCAATGCCGTCCCAGTTATCGGGTCGCTTGAGGGAAGACTGCCATGTTGCAGAGGTTCACCCTGTGCAAGACCCCCAGGGCCAAACTGCAGAGGAGAAATACCCACAGGCAGCAACAGGAATGTTAAAGATGGTTCATCTGAATCTGCCTAATAGCCAGAGTGGAAAGGAGCAGGCGTACACCTCCAAAAGTGCCCAGAAGGTCCATGACATGTCTCCCTCAGCCAGTGACATCAGCTACCCCACTGCTGATAAACTGAGAAGCTTCAGGCGGAATTACTATTACTATGAGCTGAACTGGCCACATGAGCCAATTTCATCCTTCTCTGTCAAACAGAGAATCAAATCCTTTGAAAACCTGGCAAATTTTGACCGGCCCATTGTGAAGGCCATTGATATATGCTCAGCTGCAAGGTTGCCCCTTGTCAGGAGGTCATGTGGTGGGTTGGCAACCACATCCAGCTCCACTGAGGCACCGTGGGCACTGCGGCGTAGCTTGAGCTCCTACGGTGGCAGTCCCAGCCCAGCCAACGCTGTGGCCAAGTATCCCCTTGGCACAGAGCCCGCATGTGTGACCGAGGGTGGCAAAGGAGATGGAAAGCCCCAGCGGAGCGAGGAGGATGGCACTGGGGCAGACATGGCGGCCTTCCCTACCTCAGCCTCGCAGGTGCGCCGCAGCCGGGGCCTGGGGCGGCCGCCGCTGTCCCGCTCCAGGCTGCGGGAGCTGAGAGCCCTCAGCATGCCTGACCTGGACAAGCTGTGTGGAGAGGGCTTCTCGGAGCCCCCGCAGCCCACCTGCTTCAAGACAGAGCTGGAAATCACACCCTGCAGAGTCCTTGGCATGCCTGCGCAGAGTGAGGCAGCTCCACCAGCCCGCTGCAGCTCCGCTGAGCTGGGTGTGATGAGAATGGGAGCCTGCAGCCCCCGGGACAGTGGCTCAGGGACGCCGGGTTCTGCCTCAGATGATGACACGCCCCATAGCAGCTCTCTGGATGGGGGAAACAGCTGGTCTATCAGGTTGGTGTCAGCTTTGCTATTATTGTTTCATGCCTACCCAAGGCAAGGCTTCCACTGTGCTGCAGGCCTGCCCCAAAGCACGTTTCAGCTGTGGCCCCAGCCTACTGTCCCCTCACAGTGTGGAGGTGCCATTCATGACCTTGATGCCTTGGAGCTGCCATGCTGCTATGTCTTGGCTTCAAATACAGAATTAAACATTTTATCCTGGAATGGCTGGGCTCCTTTTCTGTGGCCCCTCTAGCTGGTTTTGGTCAGTTTTTGGCCATGTTACAGCACAGCAGTAGTGGTGGAGAGGAGGCTGCACAGTACTGGCTGCCAGCACAGTGGTGACAAACGAGCTTGTTGTCCTGCCAGAAGCAGTCTTCAGATGTAGCTGTCTCCTGTTAATGTCTGTTGCTAAAACCGTTAGGGAAGGATGAGGGGAACAGAAGAGGGACTGACTTCCAGAGTTATTCTTAAATAATCTTCTCTGCCCCTTCCTATTCTCCCAGCATACACATTTCTTACCAGTTTTCAAGATTCCTTCTTTGTTGCTTATCTTAATACAGCCTACACTGTATATGTAAAATGTATCTCTACGAAGTTGGAAATACAGAGCTGTTCTGTCTTTTTATGTTTATTTTAGCTTGGATCAGCTGCTCATCTCAAGCCTGGACCAGCAAAAACTGCAATCTGTTTTGTCAGTGGTAGTACCAAAATGTGATGTTGCTGCTATGCTCCAAGAAGTCAAAGCACAAGTAAAGGTAAAAACCAAAAGATAAAACTGGGTTATTGGTGGATTTTTGAGGGTTTTCCTAAGGGTAGATAAAACCTTTTTCCAAGCTGTTTCAGTGCTCCTCCAGTAGTCCCATGAGAGGCTGTTACTATCAACTGCAGTTGATGTTAATTTTACTAATGCTGGTTAAATGTCTGCTATAAACCTGTGATGATTTTGAATGGCTTTTTGTATAAGGAAATTCAAAAGCAGTTGTGAGTGACAATAAATAGACCTATTTTAAGTGGAAAAGTATTCCTCCATCTGGGCTCCCCAGAAACTGCACATCAGAATTTAGCTTTCTATCAGCCATCTGGCTTAGACTCAGTTTCCCCATCGTGCAGGGGAAGGTCTGCTCCTCTAGGTGCCTGGTGCCTTTTGCTAGAAGCTGCAATCACAGAAATTAAATTTATTTTATTATTAAATTTATTTTGTTCAATGCTGAACTTGAGTGTGGCTGCTGAAGGTTTTATAAGAGACTCCTGTGACCTTTTTGTTCTCATCTGTGGAAACTGGTTTTTGCATCAAGACAACCTGCTTCATTATCTAGGTGTTTGAAGAAGGCTTCCAAAGTGAAATGCCTGCCAGAACATTACTTCCCTGCTTTTGGTGTTTCTGTTTGTGGGATACATCTACATCCACATCCTTTTTAAATCAGAGCAGAAGCTGATAAAATAATGACAGTGCTGGAAGGGAAGCTGCCATCTGGTCTGCATAACTGCTAGCTGAGCTGCATCTAGAGTGTTCTTGAGTTTTGTTCACAAAGATTGCAATTTCAAACATAGAACAGGCTGGGGGGAAAAGGACCTCCCCAAAATATCCAGCTTTATCTCCTTCCAGGGGACAGCATAGCTGAAGTGTGCAAGTCTCAAAAGCTTGGTGAGCCAAGAGGGCTAGCTAGGTTTACTGATAAAATTAGGATTGGATTGCACAACTAGACAGAGGTAATTAAGTGTTCTCTAAAGTATTTTGCATGTGTTCTTGGAGAGATTATTTATTTATGCCACTTTTCAAAGCCTGAGAGCTCAAATATTTATAAAGCTGAATGCTTTTTGGAATGCACTCCTTGTCTGCATAGTTTCTTATCCATATTTAAGCCCAGTGTGGCACATACTCTGGAAAATTTTATGCTATTCAAATGGTGGATTTTGAATGTACAATAGAACAGTTCTTCATAGTTATCCAGTTGCTGAAAAATGAGACAGACTGCTTGATTTGGACTGATAGCTTCCCTGGGAAGAGTTTGTCACCATCCTTTGCTCTAAACAGTGCTGAATTTACTGCTAGCATTTAAAAAATGCTACTAATACCAATTTTAAACTGGTCATTTTATTTAGGTCTCTGTGACTGGTATCTTTGGCTAAGAGTCTAAACAGAGGTGATTACTGGAGGCCTGGTGTGTCCTTTGTGTGTCCAAGTAAAGCAGTAAGCATCTACAGCCAGGTCTCTGCCCAATATGTGTGCTGGCAAGGAGCAGCTTTGAGGGCTGGGGAGGGAGGGAATGCACCTTAGGAATGGGAAGCCAGTATCCAGACTGTGTTGTTGACTGGCCCAACACATATGATCTTTGGATAACTCTTTTAACATCTGAATTTCTGACTCTTTTTCCTTCCTTCACCGGTGTAAGCAAATTAAATTGAGATATCAAGGGTTGGAAAGAGCCTGATCTCTTGAAGAAAAAGGGTTGCTACAGTACTTAACAGTCAAAGATATGTGTATGTTTTCATTGCTTGGAAAGGGGCAAGCCTAGCTACTTAACTGATTTTATTATTCTAGCCAGACATAAAGCTGTTCTCACTTGAGTACAGGTGAGCTGGGTCTTAGCATTTACAAAACGCTGTGGACAAAGATGTTCTGCCCTCACTGCTCCTGTCTCCTTGAGTGCTGATGGATCAGTGATGTGGAGCAGGGTGACATCAGTTTCTGATATTGCATCTCTGTACTGCAGGGATGCCTCAAGGGTAGGAAATCTTCCACAGACACTATGTGGCAGAGAAACATGCAGTGAGACCAAGAACTTGACTGTTGTTTCACCACAAAATCTAATGATCTGTGCCTCCCTGTGCTGTCTGAAACAAAAGGCAAATGCTGAGTTAATATGTTGAGTTCAGTGAACTAAATATATCATTTAACACTAAATAGATTAAGAGATTGGTTTCTAATGATTTGCTGTTACTTTTAGTATTGGCAATTTCTGGAAATAAGTGGTGTTAGCTGAGATCCTGGGGAAAAGCTGAGAAACCTGCTTTCCACTCCCCACATCTTATGCTCTGCCCCACAAATAGGTACTATGTGCCTGCTCCACCAAATTCCTTTCTATAGGTCCCCTTGCACCACAAAATGTGGTCTCTCTGACAGTGTCAGACTTGTGGGATGCAAACCTGCACCAATCTTTTTCCTGTGCAGGATGCTCTCATTTCTACAACAGCACAGCTTAGTCCTGTTTAGGTCACTAAGGCTCCTTACTTTCATCTCCCAAGTGAAACAGTTTTTTCTGCTGACCTTCCCAAGCTTCAGTAATATAGCCACTGCCCCTTGCAGGATGGCCCAGCCCTGCTGAGAAGAGGTTGATGCAACTGCCCTGCATTACATCTATGTTACTCTTTCGAGGAAGAAGAAATTGGATAACAGAAGTGTTAGTAATTGGATAACAGAAGTGTTAGTAATTCCTTGAAGAGTACTGTGCTTGGTCCAGAGAGGTGTATGGGAATATTGAATTTTGACTGCAAAATGTTGAACAATGCAGAACTGACTGCAGCCTGTAAAAATCAGGCTGCCCAAGGTTTAATGCCATTTCACTCCCTAATTTTGACTTAGTTTGCTAGCCTTGAACTGACTGAAGAAACCTGTCTTCTCACCTGAGTTCTCCTAGCTGGCTGTTTCATTCTGTACCATGAAGTGAAGCATTTAGTATCTTAGTTTTAATTCCTTGAGTTGTCTCTTTTCCCCTGCCATAATTTTTGGGTACTGGGAATTTGTCATTTATGTGGGTACTTGGTCTTGATCTTTGGTTTTGTGTTTCTTCTTCCCCTTCCTGTGCACCTCCATTTTTCTGCTAGAGCAAAGAAGACACATACTTTGTAGTCTTGCACAAAGAAGAAGGAGCTGGCCTGGGATTTAGTGTTGCTGGAGGAATAGACTTGGAACAGAAATCAGTCACAGTAAGTGATGGCTGCAAGTCATTTTTCTACAAAGCTCACTTTAAAGTAGGCTGGTGATTAGATCAAGTGCTCATTTATCAAGACTCACTGCAAGTCATTCACAGTGTCTCTCAGAAGCAGCAGCTTACCATCTGCTACTGAAATCAGAGTGTCTGGGAAGTGTAATTTTTATTATTGGAGATGGATAACAATTATGCTTTCAGGCTTTAAAAATCTGTTACTGGATGGGGTGAGCTAGATCTAAATCCTATGCATGTAAATAAAGTTCTCCATGCAGCTGCAGTGCACACAGCCTTTTAGGGGAGACTTTCATTTCCAGCCCTTGAAAGGAAACTGTGCAGCAAAGTTTTTGAAGATTTTTTCAGATCACAAGACTGCTTGTTGCAAACTCAGCAAACTTTATGGATTTCACGTCACGAGTTTGTTTTGAGTTAATAAGACCTGTGGGTGGTCAGTAAACAAGGGTTGTTGTCTGGTTAGGGTTTTTTTAAATCTTAAGCAGCATTCTGAACCAAATATAGTGTCCTATTAAGATACTGGTGTGTAAAAAGTGACTGTTCAAAAAGAGATCAGTGATACAGAAAAATCCAAGAAAACTCGTGTCCTGTGTGATGGTTTTTTTGACACAAAATATGCATTCTGCCCTGAAAGAGAGAGATCCATTAAATGCTGAGGTTAGAAGAAGGGTATGTCCTCAGTTTTGGGGCCTGCAGAAGCCCTTGCAGTAATCTTCTGGGGTTTGCATTTAGACAAGACCAATAAAAATAAATGTATTTTATATCAAAGTGTTATTAAGTTAGAATATGGTCAAAGCCAAGAGTGCAGACCTCTACTTCTCTCACTATAGAAGTTGTTCCCTGTCTCTGGCTGAAACAGTGGCAGCTCTGAGCAAGAGGAAAGCTCAACCTTGTCCCACCCCAGAGAGTTCCTCTACAGAGTTCCTTACCTAGAGCCTGTGCATCTACCTAAAATATAAGATCCTGAGCTCTCTCAGACTGAGGAACTGATGACGTCCTTTTCCTGAATTCTGTTAGCCATGAGACCAAAGGAGTGTCAGTTCCTGCTCTTTCTGATGCTTTTTCTTCAGAGGGTGTAAAGGGATCTTATTAATGTTCTTGACCTACTGGGATTCTGGGTCCCAGCTAGATTTAGGGCTGCCACTGGGTGCTGAGCTGCTTAGATGGGCTGTTATATCCACACTTAGGTGCAGAAATGGAAATGCCTAGTGAGCTTCAAGGTACTGAGGAGGTGAGCAACTGAGGGAACTGAGCAGCAGGTTTTTTGGACATGACCCCTGTATTCCACTTGCATTTGCATGCCTTCATCTATTACTGAGGCTGTTATTCCAGCTTTGAATGCTGGCTTAAACTGGCTGAAAATTTATCTTATTGGATCTGTGGGGTTGTAGCAGGTGCCCATCTCAGCATGGCCCTATAGTGAGATGGAATAGGAGCCAAAAGGCTTCTGATGCCTTGCTGCTCGTCTGGGTATTAGGATAAATTCCTAAAGATAATGCCATGCAGAATTGTGTCCACAGATTTGCTGCCTTGAACATTTGCTTGGCAGACCTAGTACTGTCTCCATGGGAAACCATATTCTGGCTGCTAAAATTAGAGTGCCTAATAGGCAAGTCCTTAAATACTGGGTCTTGAGTCTTTTAGTCAGTTCCTTTTTGTAAATGCCACACATCTAAACTTGCTGGAAGTTTTCTCAAAGTTTAATCCACCCTGAATAGAGTATTTTTTTCTCTAGAAAAATGCATTTCAAGCCACTAAATCATCCCTTTCCATCATTTGCATGATATTTGATCAGCCAGATTGAGGCAAACAATTAAATACTTGTACAGCTGCAGCAAGTCAGAGCCTTTCTGTGCACAGATGTTTAGAAATCTGCATTTGAAAACAGCACAGGATGCATGTCCCAGTGAGTGGGAACTGGGGGGGAATGGGTGTTGCACACCATAGTGTTCTTGGTGGTTGCTGTGGCACGGACGTGGATTTAACCTCTGTGTCACTTAAAATATGCTAATTGAAGGCCTTTGAGGAGTTTAGTGAAAGCATAAGTGATTTGTGATATTACATTCTAGCTGGTTTTGGATATCTTTGGCTCCTTTCCTCTGAATTCCCCCAGCCCCAAATGGAGCTCTCTCTAGTCACTTTGAGGGTGTTCACTGGAGCAAATGCTGTGTGCTTGATATCCAGGCAGTGGGCACTGGCTGCAGATTTTGGTAGAGTGTCTCTGGTCAGCTTGGCCTGTAGAACGCTGTGTGTGGTCATGAGGTTAAAACATCCTTGTTAAAATTACCTTTGTTGTAGGTCCACAGAGTGTTTTCAAAGGGAGTGGCATCTCAAGAAGGGTCTATCCGTCGAGGAGATCTTGTTCTGTCAATCAATGGCAAATCTCTGGCAAACTCAGTCCATGGGGATGTCCTGAATACTCTTCATGATGCAAGACTGTTCAAATATGCAGTCATTGTCATCCAGAAGGAAAAAGACAAAACAAACAATTCCTCCAGACTCGAGATATCAGCTACTGGCAGAAAATGTGTGGGGTCTGGAAAGGATGTTTCCATGGAAATAGGAACAGGTATGATCTTTGTCCAAGAATAGTTGGAAGGATTCCTTTGCACAGCAGACTGAAGGGAAGAATGTCCATGTGTTTTAGATTAAAAGCGTCTGTGCCTTATGTGATTGAAGGGAGAAAATGAAATTGCCTTTACACTTTATTTTTTCTCTTTGGAACCTAAATACAATTTGGGATTTGGTTGTTTGTTTGTTTGTTTTAATTATTGTAATTAGGCACAAACTTAGAAGACCTAATTTAGGGCTGAATGAAATTTCTCCTTAGGTAAGTGGTTCGACATATTCTTCCAATCCAGGATAAATTCCTTTTAAGTAATAACAGTAGTCAATGCAAGAAAGAAAAGAACCAGAAATAATTTTTTAAATGTTAAAAAGCTCAAAGAATGCCCCATGCCCTGCAGTTTATTTAGCATAGGGCCTGAGCTTGTTCTTTATAAAGGCAGATTTCATACTGTTTCTACTAGAAGCATAGAAAAAATTATTTTTATATTGCAGTAAATAGAAGTAAGCCTATTGAAGTCAGCCATCCCATAGGAAAGTAGGGACAAATTATTTAAGTGGAAATGTATTAGTGGAATATTAGGTTCCTGTTCAGGAACAAGACAGCATTTTGGTGTAAAGGCTGCACTTGGGGTGTTAGGAAGAGACCTCAGAATTTTTTTTTTTTTTTGACATTTAAGACCCAAACCCCTGCTGCACCTATCTGGATGGTGCTGCTTGGGAGCAGGGGATGACCAGGGGCTTCCCCTGCCCTTAAGGGTAACACCAGGCACTCAGCTCTGTCCACCCCAAAACCAGGACACAGAGCTGCCACTCAATTATTTTTAATCCATTGGATGTAATAATTACTGTTCTTATGGGGATATTTTTTTTCTGTAGCAGTTTCTTTTGTTTTATGCTAACACTGGGTTTTATGATACAACTCTGTAACACAGCTTAAAAAAAAAAAAAGGCAAAAAAGCACTCTGTTAATTAATGGATCAGCCTTTCTGGGATTGCTCCCATGGATATAATCTATGTAATTACTTCAGAATCCATCTCTGCCCTAAACTCCCTACATCCTGCACCCTGACAATTGCAGAGTATCTGCTGGCTCCAGGCACTAGAGGGCAACATTATCTCATAAGCAAAATAGTGTTGGGTTATTCAGGACATCTTTCCACCCTTCCAGGCAAAGGACATCTCCAGATATTTTAGATAAGATTTAAAGTTGTCTAAGATAACAGTAGCAGTAATTTGTGATAACACAGACTGCATAATTATTACATTCACACGAGGCAAAGAGGATCCTGTTTTCCAAAACTGCAGATTTATTTCCTCCTAAGCAAAATCATGTTTTAAGTCAGCAACAGCAATATTACACTTCAGAAATATCTGCTATGTAGGAGGCATGGTACAACTACAGTTAATTATAATTAAATACATAGATAGGAGACCAGAAACAATTTTTCACCCTAGTAAGTGATTACAGATTTTTGCTTAAGAGAATGAACATGTTTGCTTAATAAAACATTTAATTCATTCCTGTTACTTAAAAAGATGTGGTTCATTGAACAAGCAAAGGGAGCAGATGAAAGAAAAAGAAATGCTCTCCACTCCCTATTCTTGTAATTTTTCAGTTATTTTGTTGATGTTTGGAGTATTGGCTAAATTTGCTAGCTGTAATTTTGCCCAAAAAAAAGATGCCTTGGCAGGTTTTTGTTGAACATGTAAAATGAAAATGTCCCTGTGTGTAAATGCATTTTGTACTGTCTCCCATTCACAGCTACAATAGAATACATTCACTTCTGAGAAACTCGGTGGCATCTCCTAGTCTGAGTAACTGAACTCTGAATTGTCCTGTCACTGCACCAAAAGCAAAACCCAACCAAACACAACTTGGAGATTACTGTTATCTGTGTAACAAGATGCTGTACATGTTCAATTGCAGATCCAAACCTGGACATGAGTGATGTCATCTGTGTTGAATTATTGAAAACCTCTGCTGGTTTGGGATTCAGTCTCGATGGTGGAAAAGCTTCCATTGCTGGAGATAAGCCCTTGCTTGTAAAAAGGATATTTAAAGGTACTACATGCATGCAGTGGATGTTATCCCAGTTTTCCTTTTGTCTGTGCATTGTACAGATATTTCAATTACTATACTCAGCGGGTTTTTTTTGAAGCAAGGGTGGGTTTTGTGGCTCTCATTTATAGCCACTTACTAGGCCAAATTGGTCATTAAAAGAAAAAACACTCCTGGGAATGGGTAGGGATTGCATCTGCTAGTAAATGTGTAGCAATCTGCTTTACTAAGTATGGGTCTGTCCACTACTCTAGACATTAGACTACAGCAGCAATCATCCATATAGTGGTCTGAGACATTAATGCCTTATCCAGTTCTCTTTTGTAGTGCATATAATCGGCGTGGTACTGAAGCACCACCCTGCATTATGCCAAATTATGAATTTTACCATATTTTTGTCTTTTTGTTTTCTTTTTAAATGTTAACATTAACTTTTGCTAAGAATATGGGATATTTGTATTCAGAAACTGTCAGTCCTGGGTGCTTTGTTTGTCAGCAGGTAGCTAAACTTGTATGACCCATACATAGAAAGAAAACAAGTCCCAGAACTATGCTGTGACTTTCATATGTCACATGGCAGTTTAGTGAAAAATAAGGCCCTTTCTGAAGGCAGCTGAAACTATGGATGTGCACAGCATTTTTACAGAATTACTTTTCAGTGATTTATTCCCTCACCAAGATAAAAAATCAAACAGGTATTTACTGAATTCCTTATCACTTTGTGTATGTGTGTGTTTTCCCCCTCTTTAGAAAGTGCTTCTTAGGGTAAAGGACATGTTTAGTTTTTGAGCTCATTCATTTACATCCTTAGATAGAATCCTTTTCCCGTCCCTGTGATGGCTCATGCTAGTTTAACTATCATTACAGAAAATGTACTTTCATCAGCAGTGAAGGGTATGCCTCTCTCTAGAAGCTTTCTGTCAATGGTGTTTGTCCAAAGTTTGCTATCAGTGTTTGATTTGTTCCTCCCAGGTTTTACAGTGTACTGCATGATCTGCCTGGTACCCTGTTAAAATTGAGAAAGTACATCCATGCCACATACAACCTTCATGGTTATTTTATCAGGTTTTCTTACAACTACAGAGATAACATTCAGCATATTTCATACACTTACGTTGTTCCTTTCAAAACCAGTCATCTTGTCTGAGAACAAATCTTTTATCTTGGTTAAAATAACCTTTTCTGTGAGATGCGGCAGGGGGTAGCTTGCTAGAGCTGAGGTGACCATAAGTGACTTGTATTGAAATTGTTGCAGTTGGAAAAAATGGTTTATTTCATCCCAGTGGAAAGCAGATTTTTGTGGGCTTACTTCTTTTTCTTTTAACACTGACTTTCCCCCCCTTTTGCTTCTAGGTGGTGCTGCGGAGCAATCTGGAAACATAGAAACTGGAGATGAAATTCTTGCTGTTAGTGGGAAGTCATTAATTGGGCTCATGCATTACGATGCCTGGAACATCATTAAATCTGTGCCAGAGGGGCCTGTTCAATTGCTAATCAGAAAACACAGAACTGCAGTATGATGGAAGCACTATGTCTAATCACACTTGCTAAGACAAACCATTTAAAACTATCTAAAAGCTGTCTTTGTTTATAAAGCTACACAGAAGTGTCTTAATGCTTTACAGAGAGGTGCTAAGAGCCTTGGAGAACCACTGAGCAAGCATGTGATGAGCTTCAAAAATCTCACCTAATGGTTGGGGATGAAGGAAGCCAAAAGTTAGAGACAATTTTGTATTATGTGGCAGTTTTATTGGAACTTCAAGACCTCTCCTGGGTTTGATTTAAAGTATTTTGACTGAGATAAATAACACTGTGCCTGTCCCTGATATTTTTAGTATCTGCAGAGTGTTGGTAGTAGAACTTGTTGGTTGCCATCCTGTTCACAAGGGTGGGTTTTAGACTGTACTATATCACTTAGCTGTAATAAGACTTAAGGACATGTCCTTAGTGTCTGGTCCTTTTTTTTGTTGTAATAAGAGAATGTCTGGAACAATCTCATTTTATTCTTCTAAGTGCAGTTTTGCTAAAAGTGCATGATAAAAGAGTATAATTTTGCACAACTTGTATGCCTAAAATACAAGCATTTTATTGCAAAGCTGAAAAATCCTCTTAAAACTAATGAACTAACTCAGCATCCACCACAACTGAATCTACTTCTAGGTGCAACTTGTGTCTGAAAGCACTTGATGTTAATGCGGTAGAAATCTATAAGAAAATCATGTCCAAATAATAGGTGATTGTCCACCAAGGTGTATACTGAGTTGTTAGTTATGATTAAAATGGGGGCGATAAAAAATTGGGGTCTGAATTTTCAAATTTGGGCTTCTAATGTTAGGCACCTTTAAAATATATATATTTTTAGAAGGGGGATAATTTCAAGTGCTGAGCACTTACAGATCCCACAGACTTCAGTGACTGCTAAGAACATCTGCAAGTTGGGCTGCTTTTATTTGTCTCTAAGAGGTTTAGAGCTGCCCAACTTGAAAGACTCAAGCTGAAAAGTGGTGATCTAAAAATGGGGATTATAACAGATTAAATCTGAGCTGGCCATATTTGTGGTGGCTTTTAATTGGTCTTCTTTGTTTTCTCCTGTCCAGTATTTATTTTTGCTTGTGTGAGAGTGGGTTGAGGATGTGTGTGGATGATGCAAATACACCCAACTGCATCAAGACTGGGCTGATACTGAGGGTTCTGGGTGGTGAAATGGAAAACTGTTTGTGCAGATGGGAAAAACCATGGTGTTGGGTACAGGAAAAGAGAAAGGGTTGCAATGCCACAGGAGCTTAGTTTGGATTTTCTCACCTCTACTCACAGAAGAGGTATCAGAAGTGGGCCATGCTGCTTAGTCTGCTGTGCTGGGAGGAGAGTGTATGGGTGCAAGAGATTAGACTCTGTTATTTCTCTTCCTACATCTGGGATAGCTAAACAACATAAAATACATATAGGAGGAAATGGGCCAGTGTCCTTATCAGCTGAGAACAAGCTGTTTGTTCCACACTGCTCAGGTTGTACATCACATTAGGCTGGAGACTGCTTGCAGCCAGCATGCCCAGGGTGAAGAGCTCTTGGCCTGGAACCAGTCCAAGTCTGAAGTGCTGCCTCTGTTTTCAGTGAGCCAAGACACTGCGTAGCTGTTACAAAAAGGTCTGAGCTTGTCACTTGGCCCTTCCCCAAAAGCATACTGTAGTTCAGTTTATTTACATTTATTCAGCAGTGCTTGAAGCAATTGCTTCCATGTTAGTGAAGCACTCACTTGGGTTCATCTCTGTGACAGCTGCATTAGACTGCAGCTCATGATGAGCAGAAGAAAATTCAGTTCTGCAAGGCAACCTGAGACCAGATGAATAGAAAAGCTGTGTTTGCCCAAAAATGAATGAATAAATTTAATTATTTTTCAGTGACGTATTAGCATCTAGGGAGAGAATGCAGCTTTTGGTTACAGGAAAGGCAATACTGTACATAGTCCTACAGCTCCTTTGCCTGCAGGATTTCTGCTGAAACTAATTCAGGTTCAGTGCTGTAAAGTGACTGTGGAGTTGGGTCCCCTGAGAACCCAAAGCTCAGCCACTCTGTCGGGACTGGTCCGTGCCTCCGTCACCTCCGTGATGGGAGAGGCTTCAGGAGGATGCAGCTCTTAGGGCTGGAGGACCACACAGATTCCAGGCCTGTGATGGGACAGAAGAGGTTACCCCTGCATATTTGCTGAAAAACAGGGAGAAGATAATTTGGCAGTGACAGCTGAATGGTGAGGCCTTGTTCAGGAATGACCAAAATCCGACTGTAATAGAGTGTATAATAGATACATAAAATGCATGTGGAATTTAATGCAGCGTAGTGAATGCATACCTGTATACGTATAATACGTGCAAGTGCAGTACTGACTTTTTGCTACTTTAATGTGGTAAGTCACAGTTGTGTTTTAGGAAATGGCATTTTATTCAGTCCACAGTCTAGAATTCCAGAGGTTCCATCTCAGGGAGGCATATGTCTCCCTCACTCCTAAGCCAGTGTGAGCTCAAAGGTAAAGTCTTCATTTTGTAAATTAAAGTTAATTTGAAGTGTCTTAAGATGATACGTGGTGGATATTTTCAGATGCTTATTTGCAGGTACTGTTCATTGTGAGTGATTTAGAAAGCTTTTTTTTCAATAATCAGATACTGTTCAGTATTTTATTTTACATGCACGTAGATAAGTGTTGGCTGAGTAACAGCAAACAGAAATGGGGATTTTTGTGTGTGATTCAGTAGTGGCTATAATTAAAAGATAGGTTTAATGTTTTAAATCTGATAATAGTTACTATGGGTAGAAAGATAACACTTCTCTACTAACATTAGAGCAAGCAAAAGAATTGTATTTAACCCTAATTGTTTCTGTTCCTGAAAATACCTTTTTTTTTTTGCCTTGTGAAAGAACAACATCTTCACTGATGTTGGTATGATTACAGTAGCATTTCCTGACATCTCTCTTGGGGTGACATTCCCTGAGAAAGCTCCAGGATTTATGCAGTATGGGTGTCTGGTTTATTACAGACAAGATGGGTAGACCAAGCAGATGTAGTAAACTTTTTGGTTACACACCTGGCAAAGTAAATGTTATTTTTCTGAGAGCCTGGTCGCGCTAAAATGATGGAGGACGTTGCATTAGTTCATCAGTATTCAGTAGGATCACAATAATTTTTGGCCTTGCTCTTTGCATATCAGTCCCCATGGTGATTCTTCACCCTGCTGGAGTGTTGGCCAAACTCTAGGAGAGCAGAGGCTTGGCAGCTGCATCCTAGAAGACTGAAAAATCAAGATGAAATTATGCACTTCTTCTCCAGGGAGCTGAAGGCATTCCAGACAAGGGGAGTTTGCTCCTAGATGGAGGAGGTTTAGGGCTTTGGTGCATCCAGGCTTGGGGCAGCTGAAGATGCACATCGTGGATATGAGAGCAGTGAGATGCTGCCATTGCATATGGCAACCTTTTGTACCTGGAAGTTCTTTCCAGCCTTAAAAGGGACTGCATCTGTATTGAAAATTCTGAGATTAGGGAGGGAAAAACACTTGATCATTTTTTCACTAAAAAAAAATAATAGAAGGACAGATGAATATTAAGAAACTGTTAAGTGATTCATATTTCCTAATGACCCTCACTTAAAATTAACCCTGGTAAATGTTCTGCAGTGGTTCTTGTCAAATTTTGAAGGAAGTGTTCCCAGATGGGAATGTTTACCTGTTTCTATGTTTAGGTTATGTAAATGTACAAGTGAAAATATTGATGAAGAGTAGACTAGCTCATGAGAAAAATGGGGATCCCACTGTAGCTAGATTTTGTGTGTTAGTCTGATACACTTACTGTATGATATTGTATATTTACACTTTTATTTATATAAATAAAACTTCTTTTAATGAAAACGGTTTAATATGCCTTGTATATTATAAAAAAGTCAGTGCAATAACATGAAATAGATTGTACATTTTTTTGATTTCTGTCTCTTCTATGTCAATCTGTATTTCCATAAACTGTTTTGCTTGGGTTTTTTAGTGATTTTGAAAATAAATGGTATCCTTAGTACTCCTCTAGATATTTAATTCTGTTATGCCAGAGTCTCTCTGGTCCACAGTTGGAACTGGCATCACAGGGACAACAGTGATGTCAGGGAGAGCAAAGACTTTGTGTAAATGCTGTCCAGGTGTGCATCTAAGCTAGAACTAAAATAGTGCCCTCTTAAAAACTGCCATTCACTGTGAAGAGGACTCAAGCATTTAAGTGGTATGAGGTGTTTTATAAAACCTTCTTCGATATCTTGTTTTTTCCTGTCCCTGTTCTAGGAAAATGTGGAGTTTTCATCAAAGCAGCAGTCCCTGGAGCATGCTGCCTATAAACTACCTCCTGCCCAGACTCTGGGCTGTAAGGGAATGGATTGTATGTGGAGAGAATGATTTTATAAAGCTAGGCCTAACCTGATATTTGTTCCAGTTTCCCACCTACTCTGGGGGTAAAATTCCCTTCAAAGCCACAGTGAGCTGGTGGAGCAGGCTGGGCTGGAGACTCTCTATGGATGGAGTGGAGCTGAAGTGGAGCTCATAGTGAGAGGTAGAGACCACGGCCTCCAAACTGGGGAGGTTTGCGTCAAGTGGGCCACTCTTTTAGATATGTCACTTCACAGTCACTGCACAGCAGGCCAAAGCAAGCCTTCCTAATGGAAAGATGAGCCAGCCCCGAAAGCTCTCCTCTTAGCCGCTCGCTCTGATGTGTGGAATGCCAGAGGTGCCCAAAATGGAATGCTGCCTGGCAGCACATGGACACGTCAGCTGGTTGCTGCGGGGAAGGCTGGGCTGGAGGAAGGGCCTGGTGAGTTGGAGTGTTTATATCTACACTACAGGCTCGTGTGCATTGCTCTGTGTTTGCCTGCAGGCAATCCTGACCTTTCCTTGGTGTACCCATGCTACTCTTCTGCATCTTGTGCCAGGCCTGGCAAGCCTCGCTATTTCCTCCTGTGCACAGTGCTCCTGAGAGGGCCAGGTGGGGTTTTGTGCGAGGGGAAGGAAGGCATTTGCTCTCCTGTGCCAGAGGTGCAGAGGGCATTTCTCTCATCCCCAGGTTTGTGCCCCAGAAGCCGCTGTGTTTGCTTTCCGTTTCCTTCTCTGGGTGCCACGCTGCGAGGGTGCAAGCGAGCAAGTACCTCATGAGAAGGGATAAGCCTGCAGCTTCTGCTGACTCATCCTGTGGGAAAGGCCAGTGTGGCTGGCTCCCAGCCTGCCCTCTGGCCACGTGGACTCTTTCCTGGGCTGGAGGGGAAGAGGAGGAGTTTTGCGGTATACCAGTTTTCCATTTGCCTTGGGACCCTCTTTTTCCCCATCTCTCTCCCTTGCACACAGCCATGAAGATGAGGGATACTGCAGAGTCTATGCTGTTGTGCAGTGAGACTGTGCAAGGCATAAAACCAGCAGATTAGGAAGGAGATGGATGGGAAGAAGTGGGATGGAGTGTGCAGTCCCCTCAAGCTTGGTTCAGCACATCTGTCCCCCACTGTAGCCTGGCTTCTGTCCCAGGGCTGCATGGGGAAAAATAAGATCTTTTCAGTCATGGTTTCCTCTGTCTTTCCACTCCCCGCTGCTGTCACCAGTGCTGGGCCAGCCCAGCTCCTCTCCTCTCTTTCACTGACTCCCCCTTATCCATGATCCATGATCCCTTGTCCTGATTTCTCCAACACATGGCCTGAGCTGGGGTCAGCAGGGCTCAAACCTCCAAGCAGCCTGGCTCTTGTAAGATTAGTCTTGAATATCTTTAATTGAAATCTTAATTGCCACAGTCAGTAGCTAAGTAAAGAGTAATACAAAAGCAAGAAGACACAAATAACTTATCTGTAAATGGATTAATACATGTGACTTCATTTATCCACCAAGACATGTGAAGTACTAGAAAATTTTTACTTCTCTCTGTTGTGAAAGCCTTAGGGCACAGGAAAATGAAGAACTTGAAATGTGATTCTACCTAAAAAGTTCCATTTCATTTCTCATTTTTTTACAGCCTTGCTGCTCTCCTGTTCCCTGTTGGCATCACTGAATGCTATCTGAATAGGGTCTGTGATTCTGGTGTGTCTGCTACTCATCTCTATTTCCAGGAATGTATCAGAAGTGCCACTTTACCACATTTGACCAGAGGCTAATGGTTACTGTCCCCAAGCAGGGGTGCTATGAAAGAGGGCCCTTGGGGAGCAGGTTCCCACAGGCCACCCTGGAGTCAATGGCTGGCCAGGAGTAGGGCAGGTGGTGGCTGGGTATGACACCCATGAACACAGAGAAGCGATGCCACAGGGCAGCACATCACTGCAATGACAAGAGAAAATAAAACCTTCCCAGACCATGGCCCTGGGCTGCACTTCCTGGTGCCCATGGCCATGCAGGGTCAGCCACAGAGCCAGCCATGGCTGCACAGGTGGCATGTCCACCCTGCTGCCTCTGTGCTGCCAGTCCCTGGCCCATGCCTTGCCTGATGCTGGGAGATTTTTGGTCCAGCATTTGGGTTTTTCCTTGATTTTCTCCGTTCTATGCAATACTGGGTTGTGTAACTGCTTTTGCAGCACCTTCTTCCTGTGTCCAGCAGCCTCATACCGATAGATGCCTGGGGAGCAAGTGATCTGCATTACCTAGGACTGATTCCCCACCACTTCTGGTAAATGAGGTGTTTCTTGTCAGGAGCATGGCTGAAACAGACTGTCTCCATCAGCCTTTAGTAAAAGCCCATTTTGGACTATGTTTACATAGGGAAAGCCAGTCGTGACTTCCTCTTTCGTGTAGCTGTGTTTATTAAAGCATTTGACTCAGCTAAAATACGTCACAAATTAATAATTATTGCAATAATTAAGTTGTTTTCCTTTTAAAAAACCTCACTTTTAATGATGATATGAAAGAACATTTCATGCAAATAAACATCGTTCCCTAAAACAAGGAGTTGCCCTTCCATCCCATAGAGTGTAAAGTTGTGACTAGAAGGATATTTTGTGTCAGTCAGGGTATTTTATGAAGTTAGTCAATATTAAATGCAGAATTTCCTGCCTTTCCACTGATAGTTGCATGTGCTGGCCTCACCCCTCTGTGCGGCTGAATCAGTCTGATACCGTTGCACTGAGCAAACAAGTTACCTGATGCTGAAATTCCTTGGATTTTTCCCTACATACCAAAGCCATTTCCTTGATTTGCTGTGGTGGTGCTGAGTAATGTCCAGTGTTCAGGTGCTCTTGCCAAAAATTGCCTTCCTAATTCCTGATCCCAAGCAGAGCAGACATGACTGTGGCCTCCTGCCTTTGTTGCAGCTTTGTCACATCCCTGTCAGGAGTACAAAGGGGAAGGTGGAAACAGAATGCTGCCCATAATTTCTGCCATGCAGTAGGGGACTGTGATCCCAGCTTGGATCCAGGAACTGAGGGAGGAAGTGCCAGCATCCTATTATTGGTCTTATTTGGGGGTGCTGCTGAAAGTAGTTTTTTCTGAGATTTGTAACCTGGCCTGTCCACTACAAAAAGGTTCCTTGCCCCTTCAAGTGATGACCATGCCATGGAGGAGCTGGGCCTCTGAACCTGTGGTGCTCCCAGCCTCCTTTCACAGGGATGAGGGAATCACACCAAAGCCACCAAAGATGAAATGGCTGAAACTGTTTTATTTGTGGTCGCTGCCATTTCATGGGATACCTCCTGTTCTGAAGGAGTGACACCAACCTCCACGCTTTCAGAGGGCTGGTGAGAATTGCATTGCAAAGAGCCCATGCGTGAGAAGGCAGGGCAGCCTTGGTGTGGCCCATTTATTAGGCGGGCCAGACAATGTCCTGACGCACTTGGGTGAGGACCCTTGTTTACAGCTGTAACAGCTTTCGGGACTATTGCTCACTGACAGTCCCACCATCAGACAGTCACCTGCTTCAGGGGAAACCCTCCCAGACTGAAAGGCAAAGCATCATATCCCCAACTCTTCCTGTCTGGCCTCCTTACGCCTCCATGGATGCACATCATGCCCTCACACCCTCTTGTGTTAATGGGAGGAAAGTGATTGAACTTAGTCCCATCCAGCAGAGTCAACCAAAAATAATGAGCAGCATATGAGACATTGTTTTCCAGCTGATTTATAAAAACATCCCATGAGAGGAAGAGGAAGTATCTCCTTGTCTGGCGCTTTGTCTAGGAAATACCACTTGTGCATCCAGGCTCAGGTGTGAAGGCACGAGCTGGCCGAGGGGGCCAGGCTGGTTTTCACCAGGGGACCACGGTGCAAACACGACCCAGGGCTGCACTTTTCAAGCCAGCTGCTTTGGTAAATGGAGAGTGTTCTAGGGTGGCAAGTCTGTCAGTTTGCTTTGCCAGGTGGGTTTGTTTTGTTTTTTTGATATCAAATGCTTGTGGGTGAGTCAGGTGAAGGTGCATTCAGATTGCAAATGCCATGGGGCCAGTGATAGGATTTTGTTTTCCTCCTTTAGGAAGGAACAGGTCAAAAGCATCATGCTATGTAGGTGACTGGACACTGCTCTAGAAGGCTGGAGAGGGGCCAGACTCCAGTGAGGAGCAGGTGAGAGTGTCTGAATGTTTTCACAAGTCTGATGAGTCATGCAAGTATTATTTGCTGGCGAAGCTTTGCAAAACTAGACCTCTGTGCAGCACCTACAGTAGCCCTTTTCACCAGGCTGATGGACCTTCTCAGGACCATTTCACTGATGCCCTCCAAAGTAAAAATCTTCCTGGCTTCTGCTGCTGACTAGGTGGGAAAGAACATGGAGTTGTATCTCTTTGGTTATTAGAAACAAGAGCCTTTGGCTCAGAAGTTCTTAGTCCTCTTTGCACTGGGAATGTGAGCTACAGGGATGGTGCTCTCTTGCCTGTGAACCTGGGAAAAAGCAGCACAGTGAGGGAGCCTGCTGACATGCTTGGCATAGCATGGGAGGACCTTGGGCTCTCCTCTGCACAGATACATCTTTGGGTCCCAGCTTTAGGGAAGAAGAATGTGCTCTGCAGTATCCCTCTGCTATTCCCTTGTAATAAGCAGTGTCATTTCCCCCTCTTCCCAAACTCCAGCTTCAAACTGGAGAAAGTAAAACTTTGCCTGACAAAAAGCTGTATCCCTTTCTGCCAGCATCTTAGACAAAACCCTTAACTTGGGTGTCTGTCCTTTACAAGGAACACTCCTGTACAAAACTCCAGCTACTCTGGTAGAAGTAACAGGCCCCCAACCACCCAAATATTCTACAGCCAGTAGTTAACAGAAAATACTAGAATAGGTGTCTCATTTTGAAGTTCAAGGTCATGGTTATGTTTTGTTCCTCTTAAAGGCAGAAGGCAAAGCCTAATCTCCCAAAGCATACCTGCTGGCACTCTGCTCTTGCCCTGGTGCTTTTGCCCTGCTGATATGGAAGCATGGAAGGAATTTGCATAATACAATCATGCTTTCACAATCCACAAAAGAAAACCTGAGTTATAGCAACCTTTGTGACCCATTTTTCTCGTAAACACTTTGTATTTATTATCTTAACAAGAATTCATGACATACATGCGTGAGGCATACAGCAACACATCTGGCACACATCCAGAACAGGCCTTAAGGAAAACAAACTCATGTTGATAAAGTCATAAAGTAGATCCTTTGCAGAAATAACAAAAGAAATCTAGGGTGGACATCAGCAAGCGCTTGGTCATATACTGGCACTGACCTCTTGCATCTGTGCCTTTTTCCTGAGTTCCTGTTGAACACTACCATTCTTAACAATGTACAGAAACACCTAAAAAATTTCAAAAAAAGCAAATAGCCTTTGCATAACTAGGCAGACAAATACTCTGCTAACACTAAACTTGGATATCCCCATGACAATGCATTTATGAGTATAATTTTTTTTGTAATATTCATATGTGCTACAGCCTGAAGAACAGGGTGGGTTCTACAAATCCACACCTCGTTTCCTGTTGACTTTGCAAGCAGCATTCATTGAACAGAATAGTTTTATTCACATACTTTTCAGCTACTAATGTGAATGCTAATGCTGAATTCTTCTGAGAGTTCCAGACAGGCATGGTCATTGTTCAGTGTCCTTGATGAAGATTCCAAGATTCCACCAAGTGCAGGATATACAACAGCAACCCTTCTTAGGAAGCTGAAGCTGCCTCTGGTGAAATTTTGCCCAGCTGGATGCAGTGCTAGCCTGGGAGATGGTGTTCTGCTGGTCTGAAACTCTTTGCATTTACTTTTTAGTACCTGAAAAACTGACCTATGTACATGTCAGTAAAATGCACTGCTTTGCAGTAATAAGGTAAATAACAACTATTCCTGAAACATTATGTTTTCCCTGAAAGGGTGCTGGCTAGCTAGGGGAAGGGAACCATGCACGTGGCTCAAGCCAACAGCAAAGCTCCCTGTAGCACCATCAGGATGGATGGGGTTAAGTATTCCATGTGGAAAGAAGGCAAAGTCAGTCAGCTTCTGGTCAGTGGCAGAAGCCAGTGTCAATACATAACCACCCCTGCACAGTCGATTGTGAGATTGACCAGAGTTACATAATGACAATTTTTTTTCTTTGCAAAGGCAGATTAAGAAGAGATAACGGAAAAATAAATTATAAATACAAACAAGAATTCACCACAAGACAGGACATAATTTGACATAGACACAAATAACAAAGTGTAACTATACAGGCTTACAGAATGCAAATGTACTTATGTACAAGGTTAGTTAAGAGAAGGAACTCTCACCAGTGACCTTAGAGGTAGCTATGAAACAGCTTCAGTCTTTTTCTTGCTATCTTGGACCCATGAAAAATACTGTTTAGGATGGAGCCTGGCATGAATTGACCAGCAAAGTTACTGTTTGCCTTGACAGCAACCAACATGTTTAATTCAGCTCCTCCAAAGCCAGACAAAGGTAATATCCCCTCAGTGAGATGGGTCATTCCCACGTAACCCCTCAGTGCTGGTGGTGCATCCCCATCCACTGGATATGCTGCAGCAGCTCCACCATTCTGGAACTGAAATGAGGAGGCCATGAAATTAAATGGAAATAAAGTACAAGGGAAGAACCTTTTCCCGTAAGTATAATTAAACATTAAAAAATCTAAGGCTACTTTCTTGTACCACTGCAATGCTTAATTCTATTGATATTATTTCTTCAAAGAGAGGTAGTTGCTTTCTTTGAATAAATAACATTCTCAGCAAAAGCTTAGATTCAACTTTAGGATCTACTGCTATTGAAGTTATTTTGTCACTTATAAAGACACAGCAGAATTGTACTGTTATCAAGAAATTCTTTGTAATATTGAAAGGATCCTTCCACTTACCTATATATCTGTGTTTGTGTAATATATGTTTGGATACATATCTTACATAATGCCAAAGTATGCTTCCCTCTCTGAAGCATGATTTATTTTCTTTATAATCAGAAAATATTATTCTTTTTTTTGTTTATATAATGTTTTGAACATGCTTGAATAATGTTCAAATATAATGTTTTTGAATGTTTGAATGTTTGTCATGTTTTGAACATTTTTTCATATTGTGTTTTGAGATTAAACAAACAGCTTTCGAGTAATAGTTCTGTTAAATCTCATGACATGCACTAGCAGTGCACATGTTTATATTTTATGTATGCATACTATATATGTATAAACTTATACTATATGTTTATAATATAGATTAGAACTATGCAACACAGTGTTAAATTTGTAGAATTACAACTTTTAGTCTGCAAAACAACACCCTGTAACAAATAACCCTTCAATAAAGATAGTGGTTGCCTTTAACAAATTTTAATTCCCAGCACTAGATCCCTGTCCAGCAGGATCCATACTTAAGAAGAGACGAGCAGTCAAAAATCCAGCAACTGGCTTTTCCCGTGTGGCATGTGATCTCAAGTTCCAATACAGTGACATTTTTTCAGCTTCATTCTGGAGGTGGGCCAAACTCCTCGGTGAAACATGGCTATGGGACATGAGGACCAGAGGGTGACTGGGGAAACCGGGTTCCTCAAAGTGTTCTCACACCATGGTGGAGGGCAAGTTCAGTCTTGCCCCAAATCTCCCCACGTCACCAGCTTGTCCCAAGTCACGGCTGCACAGTTGAGGGGCTCTGCCCATCGTTATCTTGTTTTCCCATCTGGCATTCATATGCCAGTATTGCTGTGGCATTCTCAGAGAAATCATGTGATAGCCATCCTCCAGCGGCTACAGGCAGCTAAATACAACGCAGCGAGATTTGAGGTTTTTTCATCTCCCACTGTCTGTGGAGCCTTTTCTTCCAAACCCACAAAGCCAAGGTCCTCCTCCGTTCCTGTCGCCGTGTCCGCGGGCACCCCACGTTCCGGGGCAGAACAGCTTGGCGAACAGGTTCAGGATCCTCTGCCGCAGGTCCCACCTGTCGCCGATGCGGGTCAGCTCCAGGGCGCATTCCGCCGCCGCCGCCGCCTCGCGTCCTGCGGAAACGCGCCAGGTGACCGCTTTAATGAGATCCCCACAGTACGGTACTTTTCGTCCAGTTTTCAACTTTTTCCTCATCATGAAGCACACGCCACCCCGCACCCTCTCTGGGCCCGCTCGCTGGGAGCAGCAGCTGTATCCCTCTCGCCTCCACACGGGCTACCGCAGCCGCGCCGGGCGCTGGCCGCCCACCGGTGCTGGAGTCGGGCAGCAGCACCCGGGCGCAGCACGGTGTGTCCCTGTCCCGTCCCTGTCCCGTCCCTGTCCCATCCCATGCCGTGCCATCCCCCCCGCTTTCCCTTCACCCTGCGGTACCTGCAGGAGCGGCTGGCGGCGCGGCTTTGCGCAGGGTCCGGCCAGGCATCATCGCGGCGGCGGGGCGAGGCTCGGCGGGGCGCGGAGCGTCGGGGCTCGGCTCGGCTCAGCACGGGGCGCCCAGGCTCGGTTCGCCGGGACACGGAGCGCACGAGCTGCTCTCGGGTCGGTGGCAGCAGCGTTCTGCCGGCACAGGGGCGGAGCGGGTGCTAAAAGCGCGGCTGGGAGTCCGGCGGGGATTTCCCTCCGTCCTGACGTAGCGAAAAGGCGCGGGGATCCCGCCCCCAGCGCCCCGCGGGCAGGCGGTGGCGTGCCCGGGCGGTGCGGGGCCGCGGCCGGGACACCGCCTACGCCCGGAAAAGGCTGGAAGGATGCGGTGTGCGGGGCAGGAGGAGATGGGAGGATGGGCTGTGCGCGGGCCAGACGAGGTGGAGGGATGGGGACTGCTAAGGGAAAAGGGGATGGAAGTGTGGGGTGGGCTTGTGGTGGGTCAGGGGAGATGGACGGTGGGATTTGCATCATCTGGGCGAGAAGAGGCAGAGGGGCGAGGTGGGCTTGCTCTAGGCAAAGAGAGATGGGAACGTGGTGGTGGTCCAGGAAAGGTGGACAGCATTGCAATGGTGATGGTGAGGAAGAAGAGGGGGAGGGATAGAGAGTGCTTAGACAAGCAGAAGAAACAGATAGGGTGTGTTATTATCACAGAAGCATAGAACAGTTTGATTTTGAAGGGACTTCTTAAAGGTTATCTAGACCAGCCCCCTGTATTTTGCTGCTTGTAGCCACAAAGACAGAAAGATCTTCAACTAGATCAGGTTGCTCTAAGCATCCAGCCTGACCTTGGATGTTTCCCACGATGGAACATCCACCACCTCTCTGGGCAACCTGTGCTGGTACTTCACCACACAAACAAAAAACTTCTTCCTTATAGTTAATCAGTGCACCTCTAGTTTAAATCATTACTCTTTGTCCTATTGCAAAAGGCCCTTCTAAAATGTCTGTCCCAATCTTTCTTATAGGCTCCCTCCAGGTACTGGAAGGCTGCAACAAAGAATCCCCAGAGCCTCTTTTTCACCAGGCTGAGCAACCCCAATTCTCTAAACCTTCTTTCTATCCAAAGTGATAGTGACCTTGCCCTCAAACCAACCATGGGGAAACAAGCTAGCCCATACTCATGTACCGCTTGCAACAACGTGAGGCCACCCTCCCACTGCTGGATCTTCCCTGTGGCAGTGCAGTGTCTGCATGGCATGGCCCTGGCTGACACATGCCAGGGCACACTTACCTAGGCCTGCTGTAATTTTAGATGGTGCTTTTTGCAAGAAGCAAGAGCTGGAACAAAGTCACTCTCATGTCTTTGTGATTGTTGCACAATGTTGGGAGAGCTGCCAGTGGTACATGGATCACTCATCTGCCTCCTGTCTCTGAGAGAGCTGATATTTCATGTCGTGACACATGGCATGGACTTCTGCTTTTAAGGGAAAATGAAAACTTGATGTAAAGAAAACACAGATGGGTCAGACATAACAAAGAACTGACTTGTGGCTGAAACTCAGTAAATTACTACCTCTCCCATCAAAAAACATCTTAAAATGTCGTAGTGTAATACAGACCCACAACAGGATGTTGAATGGCTGCATTCTATGGGGTAGGAGTCTCTGAAGTCAAGTGTCTAGAAATGCTGGCGATTTTGAAGTTCCATTAGAAGGGGACTCATTCACTCGCTCAGTGCAGACAGCCTTTTCCCTGCTATTTCCCGGAATGATGGCACATTGAAACACGGCTGATTTCTCTCTATGTGTAGGAAACCTCAGCCCCCTTGGTGCCCGACAGGAGGCAGCTGGCACGGTGGTGCTGCAGGGCTGGCATGTGGGAGAGACAGTGGTGCGAGCTCACGGAAAGAGCATTTCTCAGGGTGAGATGTCTAAATGAAAGCTATAGCTCGATGAGGCTTTTGCAAGGCCCTTCTCAAAACAGTAAACCAGCTCTGTCAACACCACACAGTGCATCCTGCCAGATTGTGACCTGGTATCAGAGCAGCTTAGGCTGGCCACAGAGATGTTTCTGATGTTTTTGAGGAGCTATTGCCTTTATCTCTCAGCTGGTATATAACCTATATGGCATGTGGGCTAATTTCCTTGACCCGATGCGTTTGGGGTCTCTTGAGCTGTATGAACATGCCTGTTAGTAACTCAGCCCTGTTCAGGCAGAGCTGGCCTTTGACACTCATTCCTGTTACATAAGAAACTGTTTCTTCAAAACAAGTTTGTTGGGTTTTAGGAGATGGCAAGGCAGGTAAACAGGTCAGGAGGATGTCTGCATGACGCATCATCCCCCATGGAGGAGGCGTGGTGGTCTGCAGCATGTGGTGCCCAGGGCTGCACCTCACAGCCACAGTCTGACAGCTAGCTGCTCCACAAATCATGGAAGCCTCTCCAGAATGTCAGCACAAGGGACTGGGGCCTTACTGAGACCCCCACGTGCCCCTCCTGCCCTACTCATTGCTCAGCAGTGCCCGGTGTAGGCAAAGTGCCTACAAACTCAAGCCATGAGGTCATCCTGGTCTCTTGTGCTGCTGGCACGTGTGTGTGACTTTGCACATTTATTTTGCATGTTTAGACAGAGCCAGGTATGACCTGCAGCTTGTTCTTCTTTGTGAATATGGAGACAGATTAAATACTAGGGCAAATTATTTAAATTACTTTTCTTCTAGTGAGATCAAAACCAAATTAACCTCAATCCTGTCCTGCTCAGCAACACTTCCTCACCCCGAAGGCAGATAAGCTTAAAGGGCAGCTTGTCTCTATACCCCTGCAGCCCCACAAAGAGATGGGCCCTTCTTTTGGGTGTATGTGGGAGAGATTCTTTCCTATCAGGGCAGCTGGGCAGGAACCAGTGGGAGAGTGAAGTTGAGAGTGTTCATTTATTTTCTTTGTTTTATTTTAAAATAGTAATAAAGGTAATAAAAATAGGGTAATAGGTAATAAAAGATACAAGATAATATAGAAGGATAAAAGGTAATAAAAAAGGGGACACTTCAGTGTGCAAAATGGGTTAATAGACCAGCCTGTGAGCCCAAATACGTGAAGCGCCCATCTCCCCCTTGCTGCAGTCAGAGCCATGTATCTGGTTGCCGTGGTGTAATGCAGGGAGACCCACTGCTGTTTAGAGGAGAATTGCCTCAAGTTCCAGATCTAGCCCACATCCTTGCAGGGTTTTACTGGTGTGTGAGGGATTTACTGATGTGTAAATCACAGTCCATTTTGGCGGGAACAACACATGGTGGGGCTGCTGCTAATTATAGGATTGTGCAACAGGGCTGAGTGAGAAGAAGTCGATTGTGGTTTCAAAAGCCACTGGCGAGCTCTGACGTTTTCTTGTTTCAATTCCCCTAAATAAACAAGTGTATCTGTGGGAAGTACAGACCCCTGGGAATCTGCTCTACCAGAGCAGCCACAAAAGTTGTTTCTTGCTGTGGCCACACTGAGCAGGACCACAGGTGGCCAGGTGGGCACAGCCACGGCAGGGAGCAAAGCAGCAGCCCAAGGACCACTGCCCGGCTGCAGCCACTGTCCAGTTTATTTCTGCTTCTGCTTCAATAACTTTAAAATAACATTTAAAGTTATTGTAATTACACAGCTGAGAAGAGAAAATCATCTTTAGATAATGTGCCCCAAGCTTCACCAGTGTGGGTGATGTGGTTTTATCAGGAACGTGTCCATAAAAGACAGCATGTGACATATTCTCACCGTACATAACAACAGTGGGCAGGCTTGCTGAAAGGAAATCGAATGTTTCAGAAACGAAATCAAGAGTGGGAGAGAAAGGAAACTAGGTGGTTTTTTTCTCTGAACTCAGTTATTTGTGCTGAATCATTTTAAAGCTGTTTCTGCACCTCCTTCTAAGATACTAAATAAATTTCTGATACTGTTTCATCATTGGAGTTTATCTTCTCATCTTCCCAAGACTGGTGTTGACAGCTTTTGTGTTAACTGAGAAACTGTTTGTTTTTGTCTCCCTTTTCCCGTTTCTGCAGACTGCAGAGTCGACAGTTCCTGTTGATCCGTGTGTGTCTCTGCACCCGACCAGGAAACTTGGCTCTATTGTCAGGAGTACAAACCAAGGTCATTTCAGGAAAGTGCAGTGGCATGTGGCCATGAGCCATGCTGAGAGAGGGTGATGAGAGCCATGGATAAGCTTTTGTTTGTTTGTCTTTGTAGTGTTTTTGGCTTGGTTGTTGTTGTTGTGTTTTTGTTGGTGGTGTTTTGTTGGGGTTTTTTTGGTTTTGGTTTTTTTTTGTTGTGGTTTTTTTTGGTGGTGGTTTTGTTTTTTGGGTTGGTTTTTTGGTTTTTTGGGGGGTTTTGGGGGGGTTTTTTTGGAGGTTTTTTTTGTTTTCTTTTCTTTTCTGGTTTTTGTGTGTGTGTGTTTGTGGTGGTTGTTTTTTTTTTTTTTCCCTGGGTTTTTTTTCATAAATCACTCTAATTCTCTGGTTTCCTCTTCTCAGGCACCTTTTCTCCAGGGATCTCTCTCACTGTTACAAGTAAAGCTTCCTAAATCCTCCAGCCTTAAGCATGAATCTCAACCTCACTTTTCAGGGAAATGGCCTTGTTCTGTGTTAATAATATTCTGGTGGCAACTGCAGTAAAGCTTTGGCCTACAGCAGCTCCTGCTGCTGTCACCTCCACTATGGTGAGGGAAAAGGTTAATGCAGCTTTCAGTAGTTAAGTGAAATACTCCAGTAAATTTGACTTTGATTTGACAATGTGATCCCACACCACCCAGGAAAAGAAACTAAGGAGAACTGCACATCCACTGCTGGGATATAACCCCACTCACACAGATCTCATGTGCTGTCTAAATGTTACCTAATGCCCCACAATTAATTCTTAGACTCTCCCTCTTATGCTGTTCTCTCTTGCCTGCTTCCTTGAAAGCTTAAAGGCATAATTTTCTTGGTAAAAGGTGAACTGCATGGTTGCTCATATATTACAGTGCTCTGTCACTGGCAGAAGGATAAACACACACTTTTCCTCTGTGACCCCCTCTGTGTGAAGCAGGCAGCACTAATTTATTACTTGCAAAGTGCTACTGAAAGATGACTCACATGTGTCTGATATGGTGCCCATCCAAGCCAGAATGGGCCAGCCAGTATTCCTGCTGAGAGCAGTAGCATTTGGTTGAGGATGGGGTTGAAGATCAGAGGGACTCCTTGATATGGCTGGAGTGTAAGAAAGTTTATATTGACTGCATGCTCTTTAATCAAGGAGTATTTTTAAGGAACCTTTGTTGACATAATTTTCCTAGTCTTAGGCTAGGAGCAGTTTTAAATTAGGTGGGGCAGATTATCTGGTGAGCTGAATTTTCAGTGAAAGCAGAAAGCAGAGCCCCTGCAGGTGGCTCCTTGTAAGGTCATTCCCAATGCTTCCCCTTGGTAGTCACCAAAAAGGTTTCTAGGTTTCTGAAAAGGTTGTAAGAGGTGGAAAGATTCACTAGGTACTTTATTAAGTGTGTTTTAGCACCTGTGAAGTTGACAACACCCTCATAAAAGCCAGTCTTTGAGACTGTTATCCAGAGGTAGGAGTTAGTAAAGTAAATATTGGCGTTGATGGCTGTTTATGAGGGTGGTATTTGCTGAAGAGCTCTCCTCCATGTGTGTAGGTGTCTGTGCAAACGCCAGGCATAGTGTTAGCACAGCTGTGCCATTGCTGCTGGGTTTTTGCAGAGATCCTCCTTTGGACAGTGACTGCGGCTGTTTTCTGTCTTGCTATCTTTGCTGAGAATGTGAATGTGCTCCATTTCTGGAATTCTTCATTGCTTGCTGCTCTGCCAGATCTTTTTCAGGTTCTGGCTCCCTTGTTCTTATGGTTCCCTTGTTTCCTGTGCCTCCCCCGCGTTTTGTCATAATTTTTGTGTATAGTCAATGCAGCGGGCGTGGGGTTGAAAAAAAAAAGGGAAATCCCATTTGTGAGACAGTTGCTGCTTTGCTGGCATGCCACTGCCTTGCAGCTGAGGCAGCAACCTGGTAAGCCCCACAGGGCTCATTATTGGTGACTTGCTGTGAATCAGTGAAGTCTAACAGAAGAATTAGTGAATCCAGCCAAGCTTTTCTGGACACCAGCATGGTGATCTGGGATTCCCAGTGAAGCACAGAGCCAGTGTCTCAGTGCTGCAGTGTCTCCCCTGTACCTTTCCAATGCTCTCCAGATGGGATAGGTGCTATTTTGCATGGGCAGGGGATTTTCAGACTATTGTGAACAATGATTTCTTTGAGCTGGGTATTGGAAGTGCCTCTTTTGAACAATCTCTGTTTGGATAAATAATTCCTTAGTGCCCCTAAATCCCACAAAACAGACGTGAAGCGGAAAAGGTTTTAAACGGAGCTTGTCTTCTATGAGGAAAGGCTGAGAGAGATGGAATTGTTCAATCTGGAGTAGACAAGGCTTAGGAGTGACCTAACTTTGACCTTCCAGTAGCTGAAGAGAGCTGACAAGAGCAACGGAGAGGGACTTTTTATAAAGGCATGTAGTGACAGGGCAAGGGGGAATGTCTTCAAACTGAAAGAGAATGTGTTTAGATGAGATATCAGGAAGAAATTCTTTACTGTGAGGGTGGTGAGGCATTGGAACAGGCTGCCCAGAGAAGCTGTAGATGCCCCATCCCGGGAAGTGCTCAAGACCAGCTTGAATGGGGTTCTGAGCAACCTGGCCTGGTGGGAGGTGTTCCTGTCCATGGCAGAGAGGTTGGAACAAGATCTCTAAGGTCCTTTCCAGCCCAAGACTTTCTATGATTCAGTGACTGTGTGAACTTAGGGCAAAAGATAAAAAGATTAATAAGAGAATGCAGGGACTGAACCAAGGTGGAATATAGTATCTTTTGTGAAACATCCTCCCTTGAAATTTTTAGGGCTTTAGAAAGTGTTTTGGTATTTCATTCACTTTAAAGATTAGAACTATACATTTGAAAAAGGTAGATATTATGTTCAATGTAATAAGCATAGGATTTCCTCTACCATTCAAATTGCCTGGGATTTATGTGAATAAGCCATTAGGTGTGCTTGGTGCACCCTGGGGCCATGTCTTTGCTATAGTAAGGCAAAAAAAAGAGAATACGATTTAAGGTTCACTTCAAAATGTCTGTTTAGGAAAAGAAAAGGCACAAAAGTATGAGACTTTGTTTTAAGTAGATCATCACAATCCAGATCTCAGGAGCTGGCAGAACTATAGGAGCAGGTTGCTCCCCTACTCCAAACATGCACACACACACACACCCACACACACAACAGACGCAGATACACACACAGACACACAGACAGACACATGCTGCCATTATGTATCCATTTTAGGGGGTTGTGGTGAATTCTAGCAGCCTCTAGCCACCAGAACATTGCTGAGGGAGGCTGGACCATTTCCATTTCAGGATCTGCATGCTGCATTGTGGCAGTGTGAAACCTTGACATGAGAGGTCCCTTTGTGGGCTGTGCTGGCAGAGAAGCCGCACAGGCTGAAACTGTGTCTTGGTGAAAGCTGTCAGGGTGACAACCAACTGTGAAGGCAGAGGGACCACTTGGATCATCACTAGTCTGACAACAGATTTAGTTATGAGAGTGCTGACAACATCCCATGTTGTGAGGTAGTTTCACTTTTAAATTTTGTGACTGATAGTACTGAAATGAGCTCATTTCCATTTTTATTTTTCATTTGCAGACAGACACAGAGGGGAAGAAGGAGCTGACTTTTGCTGCCTTTTCTGAATAGGAGACAAAAGCCTCCCAGGAGTTGGGAAGTCCCCCACAGCTGCTCTGCAGACAAGCCCCAGGAGCCTTAGGCATGAAGGGCTGCAAGAAAAAATGTGTTGGTGGCAATGACCTTGCACAGAAATGGAAGGAAGCTAGTCCCTTCCTGTCAGAAAGGAGTCCCTTAGGGCTCCCAGTGCTTTCTCTGTGAGTGAGAGCAGCCCCCAAAGAAGAGGGGGAGGACAGGGTGGTCAGATGCAGAGAGCAGTGCTGTCCTCCCTGAGTTCCTGTTACCATGCGGACCTAGCCACTGATCCATCCACATCTTGGCTTCAGGAGAGCCCTGCTATGGGAAGCAGCTCCATGTAGCACCATCAGCTGCAGATCATAATCCCCTCTTTGCTAAGTGAACCCCACATCTGAGATCTTGCTTAGTTTTTTTCCAGGTGACATCAGGGAATGCAAAACCAGCACAGAGCTGATTTTTGATATCCACGCTGGCTCTGAACATGGGGACGAACTTCTGCCATGCATCCATAACTTTGTGTTGGGGGAGGTGTGTCTCCCCACAGCATACACATTTTTGGCTGCAGTTGTGCTGCTGAGGGGTGTTGGTTAACGGTGTGAGAGGGAAAGCTGTGAGGATGACCTTTAGGCATCAAGAGTGCAAACAAAAAAGTGAGAAATAACAAGTCTCCCTTCAAGGGTAAGGAAACCGTGTTCTTCCTCAGCAGAGACCTCTCTGCAGATGCACCGGCTGACTCCAAAGAGAATAAAGGAGAAGTAAATAGGGGAAACAGAAAAAATAGGGCTGCACATAACAACAAACTATTTTTTGTACTTTACAACTTGTTTCTATTCTCTGAACCCTGTGTGCTATGGGAAAGACCAGCTGCTCCATGCCTCCCTCACGGGTGGGGGTGCTGTGTGTGTGCCCTATGCCCCTCAGCAGGGCTGTCACCATTCCCACCTTTTCCATGTGTGCAGGTGAGGAGTGGAGGAGCGTGGATGGCCAGAAGGAGAAAAGAGAAGGGGGGCAGTCTGACCGAGAGTGGGAGTTGTGTCCCACAGGCGTAGGAGCTGACTTCACGTGACAGCATCTTGGGTTGCATCATGTTTTGTGGTCATGATGCCATCTGCCCTGCCTATTTCATCATCTGGTGGTGGGCTAGGGTGTGCAACTGTGGAAAAGTGCACACAGGCTGTGAATCTGGAAGCAGCTCTCATTCTGCAAAGACACAGGAAGTCAGGGTTTGTTTTGTTGTTTCTTTTTTGTTCGGTTGTTTTAAGGGTTTTTTTGCCTTTTTTTTTTCTTTGTTCTGTGTACTGTTTTGGTTTTAACATAGGGCAATTTAATTGTCAGATGTTTTCAGGTGTTCAGCAGAGGAGAGGACTGGACAACTCCAGTTGGCCTCAGGACTAACAATGTAATCATTGCACCCTGAGCTGCATATTCCTGCTGCCCAGCAGCGGCCACATGAAGCAGAAATCACAGTAGAGGTAGCAATTGGGGCATCTGGGTCTCCAGCCCAGGAGTTCACAGGCTCACAGAACTGCAGATCTGGCCAACAAAACTGGCAGTGGTGGTGTAAAGTCTAAAAACCCAGAAGGCTCAGACAAGAAATACCCACAGAAGTTTGGATGCTCAGTCAAATTAAATAACATGAACTTTCAGTTTTGGCTAAGGGCTGACTCACTATGAAAACCACCTTTTTTGTGGTATCTCAGTGATTGTCAAAAATTGGAAAATGACATCATCCATCAAAACAACAAATAAAATACTTTATCTTGCTTTTAAAATACTCAGTTAAAATGTCTTCATATTCTACATGTGAAAACTGACTCATAAGAGCCATCAGTCAATGATCCATTGGAGTTCTGAGTAGCATAGAGAATCTCTAGACTCCTTCTTTGTGAATTTATCCCCCGAATGATGAAGCATGGACAACAAGCAATGCACTGAATCTAGTACTGGCATCTCTGATAATCATTGCATCTATCCATGGTATACTTCACAGTACCTGTTTCTGATTTTCTTCCTGTCCCCAGTTTTACCTTCCTTTGGTTTTTTCTTTTCTTTTTTAACTATTTTTTTTAGTTGTAATGCATTTTGAGCATCAGTTCTGGGTTTTGAACAGCAGTTTGTCTCTTCCTTCTGAATGATGCCCTAACAACCAACTACATCCAAAAATTAAAGAAAAATATTGAATTTAAGCACATCTGGTAAACAGTAACAGTACTGATCTTAATTTTTTTTGGTTGTTATTTTTGGTCCAGCTATCCTATGTTGTAAGATATTTGAGGTGAGGGTTATTGGTTCATGACACTGAATTGACATTATTTTTTTTTTAGTTTTTATTATTTTTTACTTCATTAATGTGTGAAAAATTACACTACTAATTTACAGATCACTTGTAACATAATGGTTGGAAATGAGGTATACATGTGAGATATACTAGTAGTTGGAGCAATCACCAAAATTATACATTTCACCTGATACTTACAAGAGCTTAAAGGAAGATCTCATTTTTTCACAGATGCATAGGCAAAGTGACCTGCAAGATGAAAACCTCTAAAGCACAGCTTCCCCTCTAAAACCAGAGCAACAGTATTACTTCTCTTTCATTAGTACAGGGTTAATTACTAGAGACAGATTGCAAACATCCTTAACTGCAACTTCCTACATCCATTCTAATGTGATCCCACCTGGAGTGTGCATGCAGTTTGATGTACTTGATGCAGATGGAGTACTGCATCCAGTTTTGGGACTCCCACCACAATATGGACGTGGACCTGTTGGAACAGTGTGGAGGAGGTCAGGAAGATGACCCTGTGAAAACAGGTTGAGAGAGTTGGGGTTCTTCATCCTGGAGAGAAGAGGTCTCTTGGGAGATCTTCTAGCACCTTCCAGTACCTAAAGGGGCTACAAGAGGGCTGGACAGGGACTTTTAACAAGGGCATATAGTGATAAGACAGGAGGAATACCTTTAAACTGAAAGAAAATAGGTTAGAGTAGACATTAGGAAGAAATTCTTTCTGTGAGGGTGGTGAGGCACTGGCACAGGTTGCTCAGTGAAGCTGAACACCTGACAGTGTTCAAGGCCAGGCTGGATGGGGCTCTGAGCAACCTGATGAAAGGTGTCCCTGCCAATGGCAGGGGGTTTGGAATCAGATGCTCTTTAAAGCCCCTTCCAACCCAAACCATTATATGATTTTATTATTTCATTTTTCAATTATTTTTAATATCCTCCCAACAGAATAGGACCCTATAAATTCAACAGGTTGTATACCTAGTGTATAGGAAAAATGTGAACTGAGAAATGGAGTCGTTGGCAGACAGGAAATGGAGCCTCTTCAGTGACCTCCCGTGATACCGAGACCTTGGTGGTAACAGACTTCTCCCAGGAGCAGAACACAGTGTGCTGTCCATAGAGCAAGAAAAAGGGCAGGTTTCATAAAAGCAGAACCTTTAGGCATTGCAGTTGTGCTACAAAAAGGTATTTTCTACCCGCTATTTTCTTTTTGTCTACTTAGCTGTCCTCCACAGTCCCAGGGCTTTGGTGTTAAGGCATGTTTCAGAGCAGAGTTTTTTGGAGGGAGTGCTCAAGGCAGCCTGCTGCTGAAGTGCTGTGCTCGCAGCCATGGACAGAGAGACTTTCTCATGCTCTTCTCTTAATAGCAAAGGTCATTCCAGCTGGAAGCATCTGGCTGCTCTTCCATCACCACCAACAACCAGTGTATGGTCACACCCTGTGGCAAGGCTTTCAGCATTGTGTCTGACAACATCCTTGTAGGCAAACTCAGGCAGTGTGGGCAGTGGGCAGTCACATGGATTGAGAACTGGCTGAGTGGCAGATCCCAAAGGGTCATAATCAGTGGCACAGGGTCTAGTTGGAGGCCTGTCACTAGTGGTGTCACCCAAGGTTCAGTCCTGGGCCCAGTATTGTTTACTCCTACTCCTCAGCGACTTGGAGGAAGGGGCAGAGGCCTCCTCAGGATGTTCACTGAGGACACAAAGCTGGGAGGAGTGGCTGATACCCCAGAGGGCTCTGCAGCCCTTCAGAGGGACCTCGACAGCCTGGAGAGATGGGCAGAGAAGAATTGTCTGAAGTTCAACAAAGGTGGGTGCAGTGTCCTGTACCTGGGGAGGAACAGCCCCTGGCACCGGTGCAGGCTGGGCACGACCTGCTGGAAAGCAGAAGGACAAGGACCTGGGGATCCTGGTGGGCAACAAGCTGTCCATGAGCCAGCAGTGCCCTTGTGGCCAGGGGTGCCAATTCCTGGGGTGCATTGGGAAGGGCGCTGGCAGCAGGTCAGGGGACGTGATCCTGCCCCTCTGCTCAGCCCAGGTGAGGCCTCATCTGGAGTGCTGTGCCCAGTTCTGGGCTCCTCAGTGAAAAAAGACATGGAGCTCCTGGAGCAGGTCCAGCAGAGAGCTACAAAGGTGATCAAGGGAATGGAACATCTCTCTTATGAGGAACATCTGAGAGGCCTGGGCATGTTCAGCCTCTAAAAGAGATGACTGAGAGGGGACCTCATCAATGTCTGTCAGTGTCTGCAGGGAGGGGTCAGAGGATGGATGAGGCTCTGCTCAGTGGTGCTGAGCAATAGGACAAGAGACAAAGGGCAGGAACTGGTGCATGGAAAGTTCCACCTGAACATGAGGAAGAACCACTGTGGGAGTTACTGCACATTGGAACAGATGCCCAGAGAGGTTGCGGAGTCTCCCTCACTGGAGATATTGAAGAACTCTCCGGATGCAATCCTTGGCAGTATGCCCTAGAATGGCCCTCCTTGAGCAGGGAAGTTGGACCACATAGGCCTGTGTGGTCCTTTCCAATCTCACCCATTCTGTAAAATGCAATGGAAGAAAATTCTCAATGTGAGTCGAGGAGTATTTGACAATAATGCTACTGGAATAGTTGGTCAAAGTCACTGTGTTCTCTGGGATAGTTGGGTCAGTACATTTTCCTGTGGTTGTAAAGTATTTAAGCACATGCTGTGGGCTTGAGGGAGAATCAGCACAGCACATTAATCATTGCCAGGCAGGGGCAGCTCAAACACATGCCTGTAATGGTGGCTATGGGACATCTGAAAAATAAGATGTTTCGACCACTGAAAGCAAAATGGGCATGAAGTAATATTTCTCTTCTTTTATTCTACCAGTTTATGGTAATTTAGAAAAAAAAGGACTCCTTTATTCAGATAATACATTTAAGAGCTACCTATTAAATAAAGATAATGATATTGAATCCTACAAGAGGAAGTTTTCTTCTGAACCTGTTTGCACTTTTGACTTGGACACTACTCTTTGGCAGTGTGCCAAATTCTGCATAGGAGTTAGCGACCTGCAACCTGGTTACCCTAGCTCTGATTTATCACCTGATTGTTTCTCTCTAGCTCTGCCAGTATTACTCATTTGTAATTTGCATCATTTGCAAGACACGTGAGCTGGATAACTATGGTAAACTTTCAGAAATCCAGGAATGATGAGACATGTTCACAAAAATAAACCTAGGCCAAGCCTGCTCTGTCTCTGAGGATGTTTGGTTAGTCTGTTTCATTTATGTCCATTGGCAGGAAAAATCAGCTGATGGGAGGGCCTCTTTAAGAACAAACCTGAGAAAAACTGTTCTGCAAAGGAGGAAAGCAGTCATCAAAACTTGTCTATGTAATTATGGACTATACAGATCTTATATTTACTGAAACAGAGGAAATCGAACAACTTTAAACTACATGTTTAAAATATGCTTCAGCCAATACCCAGCACGATTAAAATCTATCTTCATTTCTCTTTGCTTTGCCCTTAATTAATGTTTCTACAGTTCAGTAATCTCTGGTAAAGAGGAAAGAGTAAGAGGCCTCTCCACAACCCATTTTATAGTGTTTTTCTGATTGCTTAGCACTGAATTATCAGGAATTCTTACTTCTATGTGTAGACTAGCCGAAGACAATGTTAGTGATGGGGAAAATGGATCCGTTTAAAAGAATAAAATTTAGAAGTTTTAGAGGGATGACAATTGATGAAGCATACATATGAACAGGATAGCGGGGAAAGCTGCACTCAGTTAAGACCATTAAATTATGTTCTCAGAGAGTCTTAAAATGTAAAACCTGTGGGGGAAAAAAGCAAAAGAAGGAAAGGCCTCCAAGAACTCCTTATGGGAATCATTATATTTGCCTCTCTCCCTCCTACATACACCAGAGGAGTAACCACTTCTTGTTGTGTGGGGTCAGAAGCTCTGCTCATTTCTAAATTGGTAGATAGTATGCTGGAAGGTTAGCCTTTGTTTAATGTTGATACTTTCTACTCTCCATTGTGTCATGGAATTAACCACAGCCTCTCAATGGAAATCCCCAACAGGTAATTTCTCTTTCCTTTATTCCTTTGGCATTTATTTTACAAAACATATATGGGAGTTGTTTTTCTTGTTTTTCAAGCCACTGGTGCAGAGGACAAAAATTGAAGGAGAGGCCACCCCAGGGAAGGACATAATCATCAGATAAATAATTTTACCCCTTCCCTAAGTTCTTATCTTTGGCTCACAGACCTGGGAACTGAGCCAGGCTTGTGGCATTGTGAGAAGGATGCATGAGCAGGGGATGGGATATATCATGTTCTCCTTTGTTGCCTCAGTATAATAAACCAAATTACCCAGTTTAACACTTGCATCAATTGATTGCTATCCTTTCCCCCAATACTGTCCCCTGGACTTAAAATACTTTTGTGTATCCTCAGAGAGCTGCTCCAGTGGGTCAACTGCATGACCACGGTAATTTGGCCCTCTGGCAACATCTCCTCCTCCTCTGCTGTTGGCTTGCAGATCCCTCGAATCCCCATCCGAATTTCTGGGATAACAGGCATTGGAGTGAAGCTGCACTGAGAGATCCCACCCCTCTGTGTGTGTGTGTGTGTGCATGCCCGGAGGGATGGGCTGATAAACACTGTTCCTTGCTCAGAGAAGTGGATTCCCCTCTGCGGTGGCTTCTGACACCTGCCAGAGGAAGGTGAAATAATCACAGGAACTCTCAGTTGTGTCTCACTCTCCGTTTTGCAGTTTCATGAGCATCCAACCAATACACTTCACTATGAAGACAGTTTGATTTCTTCTGCTCTTCCTGTTATTCCTTCTTGTTTCTCCCTTCCTTGCTTTTTTCTTTATGTTTTTTTCTCTTTCTCTTTGTTTTCTTCTTTTGGGAGATGACGTATTTGTATACTACCTTTTAAAACCTCATCATTTTGTATTGTAGGACTGCTTGGATATCTGCAAAAAATGTTTGTAGTGTGCCCCAGGATGGGGGAGCTGCAGATGATAGCTTTTGGCAAAATTTCATTTATTTGCACACTGAGGTGGCCTGAAAAGCCTGATATTCAGGTTTACTTGAAGAGGACCTGAAATGACTCATGGTCCATATTTGACCCCATGTTTGAGGAAGATACCCTCATGACTGTGAATAACCTGTTCAGGGCAGCAAAGGCACTATAAGTAAGAAGCACTTTGAAAAAGGCTTTAAAATTCTGTGTTTTGGCCTCTGCAGGGTAAAACACTTAATCAGTTTCCTTCCTTGTACTAGCCAGACCATAATAATTATCAGTCATGCTTACATAGAAGAATTTATTTTTAAAAAATTGAAATTAACAAGAGGCAGAAAACAGCTTCATTTTCAGACAAATGGTGCTGCAGTGATGTTAGTGCAACAAGTTTCCAAACACACTCTTTGTTTAGACACCTTTATATAGTTCCCATATGGAGGAAGGGAGGCAAGTGGCCTCTATTTAACTTGAGCATAGTCCACCAAAAGTGACTTGCTTACTGAGGATGTTTTTCAGTTCAATCCTGAGAAACCCGGGAATGTGCCACGTAGCACCTCCATTGTTATGCTGCCCGCAGAGGTTTCCTGGGCACTTAGGACTGAAAGATGCCATGAAGAAGGGTGCAGGCAGGGTAGGGTGGTGGTTGTGGAAGTTTTGAAGCTTCCAGAGCCTTTCAAGCTGCTTCGGGATGAAGGAGGAAAAAACAACGAGTAAAAGGAAAATGTACAAGAGATGGTAAAGGATAAAAGTGCTAAAGAGGTAAAGGATAAAAGTGTTTACATGTGTTTACAATATCCATGGAAGCAGTAACAGAACATGAAAACCTGAATGGTCTCTTACTCTCTTACAGTTGGTAACGCAAAACCTGTAGGAGATGCACAGAGCTCAGTGCAACAGCAGGAAGCTGTTACCAAAGACTTTCCCAGGCTAGCTCCTAGGAAAGGGCTGTTCTGTGTTCTTGGAGTGGAAAAACAGACCTGTTCTGCAGAAAGGAAAAATAATGGAAACAAAAAATCAAGCATTACAAAAACCTGTGAAAGTGAAGGCTTTGCAGGAGATAATTCAGAGGGAGACTGTAAAACCTAGAAAACAGGTATTGCATCATTTCAGCAGGGGGTTAATTTATTATTCCTCATGAGTGGGCACATCACTGCCAGCCCGAAGTCACCCAGCAGAGCTGTGAGTCATCCCCTGAAGCAGCCCTCAGCCTGGTAAAATTCATGTCCATTTTCCAGCTTTGCTTGAGTTGTGTATCCAGTTGCCCTCATTTTACAAACAAAACCCTAAGTTACTGATTCAAAACCAACAAAAAAAAAAAAAAAAGAACACACTCTTTCAAGTATGGGTGAAAATAAATATTGAAATTCTTGGACTATGTGACAAGACTTTCAGACATTACTTGCTGGTTGAAAGACTTAATCCTGAAAAGTCCCTGCTTTAAAGCACAATGAAATGGGTCACCCTGGTTATGTCATGCTTCTGTAAATACATATATTGAAAGGTCCCCAAAGCCCAGTACGTTAATCTTTTCTATTTATAACTTTGTGAAAAACCTCAGCCCTCACCTTGAAGCCTTCCCATAGGTATCTTTTTGAATTAAACTTGGTTGCTGATGTCTGAGGTTTTCTTCACCTTGTAGTTCAGCCCTGTCTGACTGGTGATAAATCTGTTTTCTCTGACCAGCAACAGTAGCAGATGCCTCTGGGTACAGTGGGCTGAACAGTTCCTTTCCACAGTTATTGTGTGCTGTAATCAAAGATCAGTGCAGTCTGATGAAGAAGACCTTTGCTGCCAGGAGTTTATGTGACTGAATGAGCTGCTGAACAGAAGCACTGTCCTTTGCCTGGACCTCTCCAGGTGTCTTTTGTCTTGCTTTATCATTGCTGGCGGGTGGAAAAAGCAATGATCAACTGTAGGTGAGTCTTGCCTGCCTCAGGACCCAGGCTTTTACTGAATGACAGCTACTGAGAAAAAAAGCGCTCTGAAAGAAGGGACTCCAAGCCAGTTATGAGAAAGCAGCTGGTTCCTTCAGAAGCTTAGCATGTTTCTTGGAGTCTGATTTGAGGGTCTGGATCCCACCTTGGAAAACTGAGTTCCAGTGTGACTGTGTGAGGCCTTCACATTCAGCTCGCCCCTTCACAGAAGTATTTCCTGATTGATAATTTGATATTATATTTTCAAAGCTCACACTGTAGCACAAATTCCTTCAGTTTGGAAGTAGGCACAACACCCTGTTAGTAGACAGGCAAACAAAATTCCAGTCAGCAGTTTGCAAACAGCTGCATGTTATCTCTGCAAGAGAAGAAAGGAGCAACAGCAGCCTTTAATTGTTTGAATTTGAAAAACAGATTTTAGAGTTTTGTATTTAGGGATACTTCTTGACCAGAGAAACTGGTTAAGTCTATCAAAATGACATTTTCTGGCTGCTTCCCTGTTGTCTAGCCTAAAATGATGGCTCATGGCTAGTGTGGGTTCATGGAAGAGGGCATTAATTTTAGTCAGATATTCTTTAGTAAGAGAAATAATTTCAATTATCGGAGAATAACAAATGAAATTTTTTGGTTTTATGCCATACCTTTGTAGAGAAGCTGGGGACAGCTGTGGGAAGCTGGAGACAACTGGTTTTGTTTTGCAAAGCAACACTGCTGCAAGTTCTGCTTCAACACTATGAAGGTGTCTAAGTGGAAATTTCAGATGTATGGTTGCAGTTTGCATCTCACTCAGGGACGAATTTTCTGACTTCAGCAGAAAGGACAGTAGTTGCAAAATAGCCTTTTCTGGGGGGTCGTTTGCCCTCACCTGAGTCATTCACAGCATCAGGGTGAAGTTTTCATAGCTGTGGTGTTCCAAGCAGGCCAGGGACTGAGAGGAGGAACATGCCTGGCACCTGCACGTTGGCACAGTCCCCGCGGCAGCCGAGCCCCAGCTCTGGCCCCAGCCACCCACGAGGAGCAGATGGGTTCAGCTCTCCTGGCCCCACACAGCTGCAGCTCTGAGGCTGCTGCCCATTTAATCTCGTGCCTGGGCTTCACGCCATCTGTGAGCCTCGTGGGAGGCAGCAAGGAGTTCTCCTGCACGTGGGTGTTGATTCCCACATGTCTGTGTGTGTTCTCCCTTGGGATCAGGGAGCAGCAACAGCTGCTGTGTCCCTCTGGCAGAGGTTGCCATCAGGCCAGCCAAAAGGGCAAAGGTAGACTCATGTCTGGCTGGAGCTCCAGCATCTCCAAACAGTGCTGAGACTCCCAGTCTTGACGGTTTCAATGGCAGCCAGTGCCAGACTTGGCTCTCAAGTATCCCTGGGGAAGCATGTGTTTCCTTAACTCTCTGTCCTGTGTGATGGAAGTTCCCTGTATGAGGACAAAGGGAACAATTAATTAAAATTACAAAAAAAAATTATTAAATTAATAAAATGTCTAACACTTGCCCTCAGTGAGCCATGCCAGATTTTGCATGTCAGGGCTGTTGACCTGATGCTGGAGGATGGTAGAGATTGATGCTTGAAGTCCTGTTCCGGATGTTTGTGCAATGCAGAAATGGCATATCTGACAGACAGGAAACCATCTTTGCCTGGTTTCACTCCAATCCTGGTAGTCATGGCCTAGCTTCCCTGTGCAGAAGTTTATCTTCCAGTGCTTTATGATTTTCTTTGTAGCAAGGGAAAGAAATTTTTCACCAGAAGTGCCTGTGGATGGTCTGTCCATCTCGTATCCCAGCAGGGATAGGTACAGGGAAAGGTACCAAGAGGGCTTGCTGTGGCTTATCATGGCTAAGGATACGTAGAAATGGAAAGGACAGGGTCATAGTTATTTCAGAATACCAAACCCTGCAGAACTGCACTTCAAGCAAAATGTGGACCTGCCTGACCAGGTTTAGTTCAATCAAGAAATAATTTGGTGTCAAAGTGATTCTGAGCATTCTTGTTCAGCTTAGAGGTCAAACACATAATTTCTGCACATGCCATAGTTTTCTCTCTGAAACAGGAAAGCAATGATACCTCTGACTGCCATTAACCTTTAGTAAAGCAAGCAAGGGTGGACAGGAATGACACCTACTGGACACATCTGAGTACCATCTACAACAGATGTACAAATCTGAAAACACAGATCTTTTAAAGCAAATGACTGCAATGACTGTGCTATTTTCGGCACTTGAGAGCCTAAGTATTTCTGTTCTCTAATAGGATTGTGGGGCATTGTTGTTGTATTTATAGCAAAGTGAGTTCAAACTGAGGACATCAAAGCGCAAGACTAACATTTCTCAGGAAAATATTGCACTGTTTCTGTGATTCAGTTCCCTTGGCCATAAATTGTGGAAGTTCTGTGGTTTCTTCCCTGCTGCATCAAGACCGCATTGTTTAGACCTTGAATTGTGTTTTAGAGCTAAAGAATTATTAAATTTCCTTATTGTTCAAACCTCCTTATTACACCGTTATAGCAAGCATTTAAAAAAGGGTAGAAAGGAGCAACTTGGTAGCTACCACCCTGTCCGCCTCACCTCTGTGCCTGGGAATATCATGGAACAGATCCTCCTGGAAGCTCTGCTAAGGCACACGAAGGACAAAGAGGTGATTTGAAACAACCAGCAAGGCTTCACCAAGGGCAAATCTGGCTTGACCGACCCAGTTGGCCTTCTGTGACAGAGTGACCACACCAGTGGACAAGGGAAGGGTTAGAGATTTCATTTGTCTGGACTTCTGTGAAGACTTTGACATGGTCCCTGACAACATCCTTCTCCTTAAATTGGAGAGACGTGGATATGATGGATGGATTATTTGCTGGATAAGAAATTGGCTGGATGATTGCATCCAGAGTGTTTTGGTCAATGGCTCAATGTCCAGATGGAGGTCAGTGACAGGTGGTCCCTCATCACTCATCACCCTCAGGGGTCTGTACTGGCACCAGGACTGTTCATCAATGACACAGTCAGTGAGATCAAGCACACCCTCACCAAGTTTGCAGATGACACCAAGCTGAGGTGGTTTGACACACCTGAAGGACAGGATGCCATCCAGAGGGACCCAGACAAGCTGAAGGAGAGGTCCATGAGAAAAATCATGAGGTTCAAGGCCAAGTGCTAGTCCTGCACCTGGGCTGGGACAGCCCCCGGTATCAGCACAGGCTGGGCATGAACAGACCCAGAGCAGCCCTGCCCAGAAGGGTTTGGGGGTGCTGGTGGGTGAGAGGCTGCACAAGCCCCGGCCATGGCACTCACAGCCCAGAGAGCCAAACGTGTCCTGGGCTGCATCCAGAGCCCCGTGGGCAGCAGGGGAGGGAGGGGATTCTGCCCCTCTGCTCTGCTCTGCTGAGACCCACCTGGAGCACTGCATCCAGTCTGGGCTCCCAGCACAGGAGGGACAGGGACCTGCTGGAGTGAGCCCAGAGGAGGCCACCAAGATGATCAGAGGGATGGAGCACCTCTGCTGTGACTGAGAGAGCTGTGATTTTTCAGCCTGGAAAAGAGGAGGCTCTGGGGAGAACTTATTGTGGCCTTTCAATTATGAATATTTAATAAAAAAGACAGGAACATATTTTTTTATTAGGACGTGTTGTAATAGGACAAGGGGTAATGGTTTTAAACTAAAATATAGTAGATTCAGATTGTTAAAAGGAAGAAAAGTTTTATAATCAGGGTAGTGAAACACTAGATAGAACAGGTTGCTCAGAGAATTGGTAAATGCCCCATTCCTGGGCAAGGGACTCAAGGTCAAGCTGGATGGGGCTCTGTCCCACCTCATGGAGTTGAAGATGGCCCCGCTCATAACCTTTAAAGTTTCCTTTCAATCCAAAATTTTCTAAGATTCTGTGATTCTGTTATCCTTTGTGGATTAAAATTTAAGAGGTGGAGGTGGAAAAGGCAGGATGTCTATTCTCATACTAGCAGAAGTTCATAATCCCAAACTATTCTGATACAAAAGCAACTTGATCTGACATAGAGTACATACATGTTAATTTTTTTATCCTGACAGATGTTGGTTCTGGGGCCCATACTATGAAAGCACAAAGGTGCTGTCGTGCTGTGGGTGGCCTTTGGGCTGGAGGTCCTTACACAGGTGAGTATGTCCAGGCCAACACCACTTGGGCAATGCAGGGTGTGCAAGATGTCACTGCTTTAATAAGGCACGTGGCTCTTCAGGTTGAGTTGTTGTGTTTATGGCCTCTTTTTGGTCTTCACAGCTGACTCCTGGTGGGGACATTCAGGCAGGCTCAGATAGGAATGACTCTGCTCACCTACTGAAGAGCAGCAGATTTTCTGGTGTTAGAGAGGATGCTGACAGAAGAGGGTTATATCTTCTGCGTTTTCATAGTTCTCTTGGGGCTCTTAGGCTGAAACTGAAGGCATATTCACTATTTAAGGGAACTTGGCTTTTCTAGAAAGTACTGTACAGGGTGAAAGAGAAGGTAATTGTCTGGGGAGCTGGTTTGGCCATCTGAGACAGATGCTGAATTTTTTCTGAGGAATTCTTTTTCCCCCATGTCTACTCCTTTATAGTTGTCTGTCTTTTAATGAAATCTGCCATGTCATTGCTTTTCAGTGCTACAAGATTATCCAGCAGTTTCTTGCAACACAGTGTACTGGTAATAAGACTGTTCCACAAATCATCCTGCCCTGTGAGTACCAGTGATTGTGGGTTTATGACGTGATATTCCCGTCTCTGAGAGGTGTGACCAAGGCTAGGATAGGGTCAAGGTCAGCACCACATGAGGACAGGTTCACAGGAGAGTTCCATCTGGCTTGCTGCCAGATAATGGGAATCTGGAGCAGGATTAGAGTGACCACAGAAAGGAAAGGTTTTGGATGTTGCTGCAGTGCCTTAAAGTACTGGAATCTATATACAGCACACAGAACAAAAATCCTTTAAAAGAAAATCTGAAAAATAAAAAATCCTAAAAATAAAATAATCCCTGAAAAAATGGAAGAATCATAGAGATGGAGTCAGAAGCACGGCATATGCACTGCTGATTATCAGTTGTGTGTTCAGGAGGTGTTTGAGTTGGAAGTGAGGACCTCATCACACTGGAACTCCTATAGTGAATAATTGGAGATTTAGACCTGTGAACTGACCATGGTATACCCCATTTCTCAGCCATGAGACATTTTTAGTAGCTTGGCTCCCTCTGCTGTGTGTATGAGCTGTTCTGAGGTGGATTTAGATGGGCTTTTCAGGGAAACCAAAGAGGGCTCTCAGTTAAAAAGAAATACAGGAAATCTTGTGTCAGAAAATGCCAGGCTTTTATCTATTCGCTGTATTTCTTCTGGTGGCCAGAAGCCCCCAGCAGCTTCACCAGCACAGGTCATGCAAGGCTGGGGTCAGAGAGACCACTGCCAACATTCACAGTAACTCAGACTCTTTACTGGGAGATTGACATTTCCAGTTTTTTATGGGAAGATCTTAATTTTCTTCCCGCTGCTTAAACAGCAGTGTGATATAAAATTAAAGAACAACGTAAATTTGCACTTCTTATTGCTAGGGGAGTTGTTTGCTCCTAATGGATAGTTAGTCTACATATTAACATTTTCTTACTGGTTTCCTTATTAGCCTTGCTGGTTTTCTATTTTCATTCAGAGGTGGCTTTCCCTTCTCATGATCATGTTCTGCTTCCCACTGCAGGCTAAAAACAAACTGCTGATGACTGTGTGCCAGTAGGTATTCTATCAAAGGTGTCTCCAGGGCATTTGAAGTGAGTTGTTTTATTAGCCTCACTTCTACTGTGGATGAATTAGAACGAGTATTTCAGAGCTGCTTTAAGTGAACTCTGTTCACTAAGTTAAGAGGACAAAATACATTAAACTGCTGTGGGGCTGGATGGTCTCTGCCAGCTCCAGCTGGAACAATCAAGAGGTCAGTTAGCACAAGAGGTTGTCAGGCTGCTGGTTGCTGGCAAAAAGAAGTTATCAGCAGAATAATCTTCAAATGCTGTTGGGTTTGTGTGCATAAAACACTCGCAGGTACTTTCAGGTTGTACTGTAATAAGATCAAAACTTACTAAGAACTTCCCCTGCCCCAGAACAAGACCAGCTAGTTTGAAGTCCAACGTAGATTATGTTGGTCATAGAAGCTGTGGATGCCCCATCCCTGGGGCCAAGTTGGATGGGCCTCTGAGCAACCTGGTCTGCTGAAAATTGTCCCTGTCCATAGCAGTGGGTTTGGAACCCACAGATGATCTTTGAGGTCCCTTCCAAACATTCTGTGATCCTGTGATCAGGACTCAAATCCTTCATTAGGTGCCTAAACAAAGGACAAATTTATTTGCTCCCTTTTTTTTTTTTTTTTTTGATAGCAGCCCCATTAGAAAACTAGGACTTGCATCTATATGAAAGCCTAAAGTAGTTATTGCAACTCTTTCTATAATCTTAAGGAGTTTGGGATCAGGCTGTAAGTGAAGCATCAGGAAAACTTTTGATAAGAATTAACAATGGCCTTTGCAAAAGCTCTGGTTTTTTCTTCAGGAGCTGCTGTTTAACAGAACAGAATATTTAGAAATTTCCTGTCCAGGTACAGCTATGTAGGTAGGAGAGACCATGAAAAAAGCTATGTCATCTTTATTGTGTATACCTGAACTCTTTGCTATTTCCTTCCTATGTTGTGGTTATCTAGATTGTTTTAACAGACAAACATTTGTCTAGTCTTTGAATATTTGTTTTTCATTTGGATTCAGATTAGATACACTCTCAGGAAGGCTAATATGCTCATTTCAGCCAAGTTTTCGTTCCAGAGATGGCTGTTGATTAGCTAAAATATAAGCCTGAAAAACCACTGAGAGATGCATTGGAACAGGACTGAATTGGAAAAGATAAAAATGTACAAGACATTTTATCTACTTTTATACCAGTTTTGTCAAGACTGACAGCACTTGAGCCCAGGCAATGGAGACATCAAGTTTATGATGGTGTCTGCATTCCCTGGTGCTTTATCTTTAATGTTATTCCACTTTATCTTTAATGTTATTCCACTCCTGTGGAATCAGGGTCCTCAGCTTAATAAGAGAAAAGTAACACTAAATATTAGAATCATTAATAGGTGAATGAGAAGCAGTTAAGGAAAGCTACTGGATAGTTATGCTTTGATTTTGAAAGGTCTTGCAAATGATTATTAATTTGATTTAAAATACTAAATGTAATTCAAAGATACCAGAACAGATTATAAATAAGAATGTAGATAGCTGTGAGTATATCTTTAAATATGCCTGAGTACTTCCCTTTCTACCACTGCAGAGATCAAGACACGCAATCATAGTCCAAGAAAACATGAGTCAACCTATTAATTGTTTTTAAACTCAGAGTTCAGGGACAGTGTAACCTGCTCTGCATCATCAGACATCTGCAGGTGCCTTTATTTATTGATCTTCAAGAAGTGGTTTAGTTCTGGTATCACAGGCATTCCCAAACAGATTTATGAGAGAGTGTAAAGGAAAAGTTAATCCCTGATATAAAGCATATTCTGCTGAATTCTGAGCAAAACACTTTCCTTTCTGGTTTGAATTTACACCATTAAAGAGGTGGATCTGTTCTGTTCTATCCCTGATTAGGAGAGCTTCACCTCTGCTGCTGTTGCTAGCCCTGGAGGCAAACAGGAAGATCAGAGCCCAGCTGGTGGGAATCAATAAAATCAGATTGATTTATCAGAGCTGGAAGGGAAAGGGGAATTCAGTGGGTGACTGAAGTCTGCGTTAGAGCAGTTACTTCAAGCCATGGCAGTTTTTGTGTTGTAGGTGGAGGACTGATGTCACCAATAAAGGAGGTGAACACCCAGGGTTTCAGGCCCTTCTTTAAGCATGACTGAACACTGAATTTGAGCCTTTACTTTAAATACATAGGTGGTGTCATTTCCCTTCTAGCATGTCAGATTCTTGCTGACTTGCCCACCAAAACTCCCCAGTGTTTCTCTTTCTCCAAGGTGCACCACCAGCCCCAGACAGGCAGCAATGCCTTGACTGTTTCCAAGAGCTGGGTTTATAAGCACTGTTCCTTTGCATTTGGTTACTTCATGTTTGGAGGCCAGTTTGGGAAGGGACAAAGGATTGATATGTTTATTCACGTTCAGAGCTGAAAAAATGTCCATGTGCTGTGAGCCGTGCTGCTACCTGCTTTGTTGAGGTCAGAGCTGGGTGGAGCTGGAATTCCTTACTAACCAGTTATCTTATCTAAAAGCCACTGAGTTAGGAAAACTCAGGTGGTGCGTGGTTGGATGAGGGGATGACTCCTCACTCCAGTGGTTTGTGAGATCCTCTCTTCCCCAGGTAATGGTTACTACAGACGAAATATGAGCACAGTTGAGGTACACAAGGTTTTTTGGGGGGTGACACGTCAGCGTTCTGCAGAGGCATCGCTGAGCTGGTGTTGTGAAATCGCAGCATTGCGCCGAGAACCAAAAGGTGGTGCTGTTACTGCAAGAAAGAGGAGAAAAAGTGCATTCCCGATCTCTTCAGCGTTGTTGTTGATCAGCTGGAGGGCAGGGGGAGAGCTAAGGGCTCTTCTGTTTTTGCAGGAAATGCAATACTCCTGGGCTTTCTTAATGTATAGGACAACTGGTGCTGGTGGGTAGAGCCCGAGAAAGCAATAAAACGTGATGCAAAAACATGCACCTGGAGGGAGGAGAAGGAAGAAAAAACCTGAAGTAAGTCACAGGACTTCACCTTGTGAGGCATCAGATAGGAAGCGACACTGGAGAGGACTGGCAGCTGATGCTGGGCTGGGCTCCATCATGTGCTCTGCCAGGAGGCAACCACAGAACAGCAGCTTGAGTCAGACATAAATCAGGAAATTGAAGCATTAAAGATCCTCAGAAGTAAAGGGAAAAGCAGAGGGAGAGTGTGGAGACCCTTAGTGTGGAAGTTGTGTAACATGTAACAGGAACCCTCCTAAGATGGTGTCTGCCTCTGTCTTAGTCTCTGCAAAGGCATATGTCAAATGGGACATTGAGCTAGTCAAACTCAGATAAATCACATCTAGACTAACACAGGAATAATATCTAGGCGCTGTGCAGGTGGATTAGGGAACTGGTGGTCCTGCAGGAAGAAGTGTTGTCCCTTGTCATCTCCCTGCGAGACTCTTTCTTCCTGTGACAATCATCACATCGTGTCAGTGAACAGGTCCATGTCCAACTTCTGATTCTCAAAATGTATTGATGTTGTGCTGCAGCCTAACAGAGAGCCTAAATCTCATGTGCTGGATTCTGTCCTTTGGGGCAGAAACTGTCCCCAGTCACTGTGGGGATGTTAACACAAACAAGAGATTTCAAATTCAGTCCTGGAGGGGTCCCTGAGGGTTAACTTTGTACAACAGGATGAGGTTCAATTGCACAGCCTTGGCTGATGGGGAGTTGCTGTATCAAGTCATTTGAGGAAGCAGCAAGACAGCCAAACTCTACAACCATTGTTGTCTGGCCATAACATGCAGCAGTGACCGTCTGAGGTACAGGGCACGGAATTCTGCATCCTCTTCCCCCTTGCTCTTCTAGGTCACAGGTATGGCCCCACTGCGAAAACCTGCAAAGGGGAGTCTGAACTGATGTTTGTCCTCTCTCCCTGTGGCTATCAGACTTACTGAATGACTTCAATTTCTTAAATGAATGGGCAACATTGCTTGGGAATGGGGTGAGCTGTGCAAGACACCACCCACACCTAATTTTTGTGATTGCAGATTAATGGCAGGAAGTGTAAGTGTCTGCTGTGTTTTTCAACTCGTGTGTGCTTTGGAGCACAAAGGTCCCTTATTCTTGCAGCCTTGCCTGGCTTGTCCTTCAGGACCTTTCCCATCCGAAAAGAAAGGAAAATAACTCTGTAAGTAGCACTGGATGACAAAGAAAAACAGAAAGGGGTTAAAAATGCAGAATCAGAAGTCTTAATGGGGACCTCCAGCACCCAGGTCTCCCTGGAAATTCTCTGTCTTAACTCTGCCATTAATCTCTGGTTTGTGTTTCTGTGTCCTGGTGCCTCACTGGGGCCGTGTCCATTCAGAGCCTGAACTCCGGACACTGCTGTATGATCTCAACTGTTAGACCTACTAGAAAGCAGCTGCTGTAAAAACTTTTATATCCCCCAGGAGGTAAAAATTGGAAATGCACTGTATTTGGTCTCTACTGGAGGATGTTCAGCACTGATTAATACCAAGAGGAGTTAATGAGAGGCCTTGAGTGCAGCACTGTAGATCTGTAATCAAAATCCTTGTATAATCAGAAACATGCCAAACACGAAATATATGTGTCAGACTATCCCTATGACATAAGTGTGTTGTACCTGAACACGAGATGAGTGGGGATAAACAGCAAATAATTGGAAGAACAGTTGCTGTGTTTCTGTGTGCTTGGAGCTGTGTACATGTAGCTCAGGGGTTTTGCTGTGCAGTGATATTCATGTTTGTACTGGATGTTTTCACTTCTTATCACCAATGTCTTAAAGCTTGTTTATTGAACTCTGGGTCAGTTTATTCAGGTTTAATGACTCTTCCACCACATGTTTTCATTTCAAGCACATTTTTGCGGGGGGAGCTTTTTGTGTGCTGTCGTGTGGTTATTTCAGGAGGTTGATCTTGGGTCATTCATTGAACTAGTAGACGGATGATAGGAATTACTGTTATGGTCTCCTTTTCTTTATTTTTATTTTTTTAACGTCTGTTCTTCATTTCTGTCTTATATTCCTTTTTCTGCTTCTGTAGAGGATTGTTGGTGAGGACAAAAAAGAATGTGGTTTCTAGAGGATAGTCTTAGCCTACATCAGAGCTTGTGTCCCAGAAAGACGGAAGGATGTTCTTGTGGTTTGTGCATAAATATGTGGAATTTAATGACCCATGTTTTTTCTTGGTGTTGCTATAATCTTTTTAAGAAATCACGACAGGGAATTCAATTATAGGATACATTTGTGGTAACACAAAAAGATTGTGGCTTCATTAGAAAGCAGATTGGGATGCCCTGCCTTAATTTCTGCTTATGTAGGAGGCCTTGGTGAATGCAAGAGAGGAACATGTGTGTTTTCTAGAGGATACTCTCTGACTGGGGGATATCAAGTTGTAATAAATCTGAGTTTCTGAGTAGTTCCCACACTGTCTTCTCATGCTTTCACAGGCACAGTGAACAGCTTCCAAAAGCCTCTGTATCAGAGACTTACAGAGCCTGGGCTGGCAGGTCGGGCTGTGTTTCTAAATGCACATCTGGAACGCAGCAGCACTGACCTCTTAGTTAACCAGCAGCTTACAGATGTGTCTGTTCATCAGTGAAAGGGAGAGCTGTGGAAACTGTCATGTAAGCTGCTTCCTGTGTGTCAGGACGTGGTGACAAATCATCCAGAAAGCTTCAGAAAGACAGGGAGAGTTTCACTGCAAAAAGTTTGAGCTTTCTCACTGAGAGGCAGGCATTGGTAGTCTTCTCATCCATCTGATGGATATTGTGAATATTCATCTGAATAACTTTAATGGATGTTGTCTTAGTGGGATGTGTCACAGACACACGTCTCTAGACTGATGCCCATGGCTTTTTTTCCATAACATGCAAACAGATTTTTGCTGTTTTGTAGATAGGAGTGACTGAAAGTGAACCTTTGCCTTGGAGATATCATGAGCGCTCCTTGAGCATGCCCTGTCCTGTACTCTTGCTCACAGTGGGGAATCTGGACTTAAGATATGAGTCCCCTGAGTGGGATAACTGGAGCTGCCAGAGACATAAAGTTCCCACTTTGTCTTTCACAAGGCCTTTCACCACTCTGTAATTATAAAAACATGACTGTATAATTCTGATAATTTTGTTTTCCAATTAAGAAGTAAACAAAAAGGCTGGTGTCTGATTTAAATCTAAATTATCACAAAAAGCATACAGAAAAAGAAAAGAAGCCTCAAAACCACTGATGGGGGGAGTGAGGTGTCTTTTCGTTATGTGATGTAACACTTTCAGCCCTCTGCAATGTGACTTTTCTGTGAAAAGGTATAACTTTTTTTCTGTTCCCTGCCTGTGTTTAACTCCATTTGTGTTAAGTATCTCTGCTCTTCAACACCTGTTCTACAAGTAATATCTTAGGTCTTAGGAGTATCAAATGCAAACCAACTCTACATAGAATAATCAAAATTCTTAACAATTTTTCTGATATGAAGTGGTTCTCAAAAACTCTGTGAGATGTTTTGAGTCTTCACAATGTTGCTTCTTATCCAGAAATAATTTTATGGTTCTGCATAAGGGCTGAAAAGATACTAAATAGCTGGATCTGCCAAAGAGTCTTTGTATGGCACTGGTTGGGCCATTTCTTTGTTTTTTCTAATTTACACCTCTGAAGAAGAATACCAATATATCATTTCCTCATCACGTTTTTGTGGTGATAAATTATATAGCTGTATCTGTAGGAGGGAAGTGATTAACTTCCACACTGCCAAAAGCCAGACTTTGTTATTCCCTCCTCCAATAATTGTTGGGCTTGTAAAAATATCATTGCTATTAATTTCTGTTGGGATATAAGAGTGAAAGACTGACTTGCAGTCACTGATGAGCCATTTGATGTTGATTTGATGGTCATTACAGGCACAACCAATTGCAGATAGAGAGTTCTGGGAGTGATTTGAGCCAGCTACATCAAGTTTAGGGTAGTTGTTCATAATATAACTTCTTAAATGATCTCTGCACCTTTCTTAAATTCAGGGGGAGAGAGTTAGTTTTGATTCCATCATTTGGGACTACTCCATAGCTTGGTCATGGATCAAGCTTAGTGCCTCAAATAAGAACAAAGCCAGGGCAGGGAGAAGGGATAATTATAGTGGATTTGTATTGAGAAATCTTTCCCATATGGAATAGCAGTTCTGGCCTAGGAGTTATTTTTGTTCTGATGTTAAAAATCTACATAATGAGATAATCTGCAATAACAAATTTTTCCCAGTTTTTGTGCATGGGCAAACCACATTGACTGAGAAATGTCGCCAAACTTGTCCACAGCATACAAAGAAATAATGCAGTTCTGTGAAAGGAAGTGTGTGTGTAATGAGTGACATCTGCCTCCTTCACAATATCTGCCTTCTCCATGGCAGTAATTGCCACATTTATGTGAGCAAAATGTTTGATTCTAATGTCTGATTTATCAGTGACAAGCTGCATAGCGTATGTTACAGATTAACATAGCTGATGCGGAAAGATTTTATAATAACTTGAAAAAGCACAGTAGGCCTTCTACTATATGAGTACAGAATAAATTTGTTTAAAACAAGAAATCAGTATGAAACTGTTTGGAGTTCGGAATGCATATGTGCAAAAGCTATTTTCATGCAAAAATCAAATTCATGAGAATTAAATGAGATCACGCTTGCTTGCAAGAGCACTCTCATGGCAGCTGTGTGTCTTTGTCTTGAGGGTGTAATGATTATTTTTAAGTAGTCTGGTTTATACTAGGTGCTGTGGATTTAAAATACTGGTATGACTGTGGGGTTGCAGCTATATGTGTGTTGTGTGCTTGAAGTCTGTTCAGTGAATAAAGATCTTCTGGAGATCTATATGCCAGTATGCAGAATATTTTCCTTTTGGGGGGCAGTGGGAGAAGAGTATTTTCTGTACCAATTTCATAAAACTGTGACTGCATGTCTATTTCACTTTTGGCCTCCTTCTTTCCACTTCCACAAAGATTCCTAAGACTTTCTACAGCCAAGTATTCCTGACCATATCTGGCCAATTCCTTTGTACCAGCTCTTTCTATTCTCTGAGGCTTTCTCGTGGCTATTCAGCACAAATATGACATTATTATTTGTTTCAGCTGGCCAAAAAGACATAACTCTACACTAAGAGATGATGAACTCCTGAGAGCCACCTTTTTTTGTCCTGATCCTTTCAGCGCACACAGACAAAAAGGTGATTCTTATTTTCTTGATGCCACTTTGACTACCTGCTGAAATTTCAATTTCAGTCTATGCCCTGGTCATTACACCATGCTTTTTACATGGGTTTTCTAAGCAATACTTGATGGGAGAATAATGCTGGTGCCATTTAAACTGATGCTAAACCTAATGTGTCCTGTAAGTGGCCTGGACACCAGAGTTAAAAAAATGCTGACTGCTGCCGACAGCATCAGTGTGGAAGTGTGTGTGCTCCCAGTGGTGTTCATATGTAGTGTTGGTTTTGGTTGAGAACTTCTTTGACAAGCTAGGACTTACTTAAAAGGGAATTTTTTTCACCAAAATGGCTACTTCCACCTGTGAGATACAAACCACCACACAAATAATAATTGCAGTCTGTTCAAGAATGTGTTGCTCTACACTACTTTCTACTACAGAAACATGTCTCTTCCCTCTATCTGGCAAATTATAAAACTTCTAAGAATGATTTTTCAATACATTCCTGCAAGACTATTGCTCTGAATGATTCTGCTAACCAGCAAATATTACACCACTGAATCACAATGGTGTTAGAAAATATAGCACCAAAAGAGTAAGAAATATCCCTTTTCTGTCTTCTGCCCTGTACTCTAATTTTTGTTCATTTTCTGGCTTGGCAAGGCTGTATAGGTTAAATATTGGAAGGTGTCTAATTTCTGTGAAGTGCTTTTTTTTCTTTTTCTTTTTTAATTTCTCTCCCTCTTTTCCAGTGACCTTTGCTCTGACAGAGAAAGCCAGGATACGCATTTTCATAGGGGCAAAAATTAGCTAAAGAAAGAGGCTTAGATCAAGTGGGAGTCATCTATATTGAAATAACCAGAGGAATTCAAAATGGAACACAATTGGTATGTCAACAAGTTTGCCTGGAAAATGCTTTGACACTTGGCAGAAATAAGAAATTTTGGCAATGGGTGAAACTTTAGAGGAAGTCAGGGAGGGAAATGAGAGAAGTGAATTATTTTAAAGTGAAACTAGTTATGCAAAAGTGCCCATGATCACTTTATTTTTCTCCTGTTNCAATTTCAGTCTATGCCCTGGTCATTACACCATGCTTTTTACATGGGTTTTCTAAGCAATACTTGATGGGAGAATAATGCTGGTGCCATTTAAACTGATGCTAAACCTAATGTGTCCTGTAAGTGGCCTGGACACCAGAGTTAAAAAAATGCTGACTGCTGCCGACAGCATCAGTGTGGAAGTGTGTGTGCTCCCAGTGGTGTTCATATGTAGTGTTGGTTTTGGTTGAGAACTTCTTTGACAAGCTAGGACTTACTTAAAAGGGAATTTTTTTCACCAAAATGGCTACTTCCACCTGTGAGATACAAACCACCACACAAATAATAATTGCAGTCTGTTCAAGAATGTGTTGCTCTACACTACTTTCTACTACAGAAACATGTCTCTTCCCTCTATCTGGCAAATTATAAAACTTCTAAGAATGATTTTTCAATACATTCCTGCAAGACTATTGCTCTGAATGATTCTGCTAACCAGCAAATATTACACCACTGAATCACAATGGTGTTAGAAAATATAGCACCAAAAGAGGAAGAAATATCCCTTTTCTGTCTTCTGCCCTGTACTCTAATTTTTGTTCATTTTCTGGCTTGGCAAGGCTGTATAGGTTAAATATTGGAAGGTGTCTAATTTCTGTGAAGTGCTTTTTTTTCTTTTTCTTTTTTAATTTCTCTCCCTCTTTTCCAGTGACCTTTGCTCTGACAGAGAAAGCCAGGATACGCATTTTCATAGGGGCAAAAATTAGCTAAAGAAAGAGGCTTAGATCAAGTGGGAGTCATCTATATTGAAATAACCAGAGGAATTCAAAATGGAACACAATTGGTATGTCAACAAGTTTGCCTGGAAAATGCTTTGACACTTGGCAGAAATAAGAAATTTTGGCAATGGGTGAAACTTTAGAGGAAGTCAGGGAGGGAAATGAGAGAAGTGAATTATTTTAAAGTGAAACTAGTTATGCAAAAGTGCCCATGATCACTTTATTTTTCTCCTGTTGAGTTCCAGCCACAGCCCCAGTGTGTTAGGTTCTGCTCAAAAATAAACATTATCTGGTAGCCTCAGGCCAAAGTCTGACATGGAAAAATAGCCTCAACCCAGAAAGATGAACGGGCTAGAGTTCTTTGCTTTTTGATGAACCCAGGTAAATAACATGTGCTGGTGGATCTTGGTCTTACTGGTTGTGTAAACACATACCCACAGATGTGTGCCCCAAAGAAATTTTTCCAAATTGCTTGCTTCTGGAATCCCTTTTATCTGATGATCAATGATTCTAATCTGGATCTGAGAACTTTTGTCAAAACTGTTAGAGTTTTGTGATGGGTTTAAATTTTAACAAGTCAGCATTTCCTAATGGGAAAAAAATACTTTTTTGAGAGAGTTCCCATCTGGTAGTGCTCAGATCACAATATCTTGTGTCTCTCTGAAATTAAAACAGATGGAATATCTTAGAGCATTTCATCCTGCTCTTCTCATTTCAAATCATTTGCCTTCAAGAGGTGGGACTTTGAGAAACACTAAATCTGGTAAGCCAAGTAAGAAACTCTGAAAGTTGGAAGCACTGAGGGAGACTATTCTGGGAATGTTTCCTTAAGTTTCATCTCTTAGCTCTATAGCTGATTAATCTGCAGCCTTCAGTTTAACAGTTTGACTGCAATGATTCCTCATATGATCAACTGATAAACAGTTAAGATGTCACTTTTGTTGTTCTTCCTTGTTTCTTCTTAGTTGTTTGGGGTTTTTTGTTTTGGTTTTGTCTGCCTGGTGTTTGGTTGGTTGGTTGGTTTTGGGTTTTTGTGCTTTTTTTATTGTTTGTTTGGTTTTTGTGTTCTTTTCCTTCTTGTTTGGCAAAGTTCTCCCTTTTCACTTGCATCTATAAGGAGTCTTCTGTAGCTGGTGAGTGTCTCTGTTGTCCATGTAGTGAGGAACAAGGTGGAAGTACCCTATCCTCATTGTCTCCATTCCTCGTGGAAAGGGAACAGACAGAAGATATTGTATTGATCAGATTGCAGAGACCCTCCCAGAAGAGGCCACTGTTAGTGTATCTGTATCACATCAAGTAAAGACTCTTAATTTATCCAGGTCTTCTGATTCTGTGTGCTGCTAATTTTGGACAATGCAAGGCTCCTTGGTGCAGTGGGAGTTGGGGAAAGGGTGGGAGAATTTTGCTTTCTACTTCGGTCTCTGACTGAAATTTTTTTTCTAGAGTAGAGTTGTTTCCTGAGAACCTTGTGTTGGTATTGGGCTGAGATCCCTAGGCAGTGACTTTCCACGTCTTAGTCAATTCTATTCCAGGATTGGTACATATGTGTAAAGAAAATATTACATTTACAACATGAGGCTATGTCAGAGGATGTCTAGGTTGTTTATTTTGGGGCTGTCCTGGCCCTGCACAGTACACCCCAGGAGCCTCACCATGGACCTGAGAACATTGTTTAAACATTTCTGGAACTCTGTCAGGCTTGGTACAGTGACCACTTCCCTGGGGAACCTGTTGCAGTGCCCAGCCACCCTCTGGGGGAAAAACCTTTTCCTGATATCCAACCTAAATCTCCCCTGACACAACTTTAGGCCATTCTCTCAGGTCCTGTCACTGGTCACCACAGAGCAGAGATCAGTGCCTGCCCCTTTGCTTCCATTTGTGAGGATGTTGAAGGCCACAGTGAGGGCTCCCCTCAGTGTCCTCCAGGCTGAACAGACCAAATAACCTCAGCCACTCCTGACACGGCTTCCCCTCCAGGCTCTTCACCATCCTCGTGGCCCTCCTTTGGACACTCTTACAGGTTAATACCTTTTCTATACTGTGGCACCCAAAACTGCCCCCAGGGCTCAAGGAGAGGCCAGCCCAGTGCAGAGCAGAGGGGACAATCCCCTCCCATGCCCAGCTGGTGATGCCCCCACAGGACACTGCTGGCTCAGCACTGCTAGGCATGCATGCAACATGTAAACCTAAACAGTAAAAACAGCACACTGGTGGCCTACAACACAGCCCTGATGTCATTCAGGTGCTTAAGTTACCCTCCTTTTTATCCCTCTTTTTCTTCCCACTCCAAACTACCCCAGCCAGATGATTTAGAGCAAGGGGAATATAGCATGTTTCCCAAAGGAAAGCAACTCCTCAGAAATCAAAATGTCAATATGCTTCAGAGAGGGCTAGCCCCAAGACATGAACATAAGTGCCTCCAGACCACTAGGCAGAGCCTGTGATTCTTCACTTGCTTTCAAAGCTGTGCAAAGACAGGGTTGTCAAACAGTGCTGAGCACAGGAGCGTAGGTGGGCTGCTCTCTTGGAGTTGCTCTCTTTGCAGCTGTTCTGCAAAAATTAACATATCCTCTTTTCTTCAGCCTTGGAACAGGTGGAGATGGAAGGTACTGCAAGAGATGATGCCGTCAGGAGGGCAGGTCTGTAGGCAGGCGTAGGACATGTTTTCTTTGAATTATCTCAGACTCAGTATAATGTGGAAGTTGCTCTCTGGTAAAGACCTAAAAATGAAGCCCCAACCAATTTTTATGAACTTGGATTTTCTGCAGCAATGGCTGAACCAGCCCTTGCCTTCTGTTACCTCCTCAGTTCTGTCCTCTGATGTCCTTAGATATGCTGTGTTGTACCACACCAGGTGCTGCATGTGGTGATGTGTTTGACCTGGTGTCCATGCAAGGAGCTCTTAAAAAACAACAACAACAACAAAAAAAAGGGAGACGGGTGGTTTGGGAGGGAAGGAGGAAAAAGGTTTTTTCTTACAATGTCATTGTTGCCAAAAAAAATACGTGCCTAATTGTCAAACTACATATCTGGTAGCTCCATTTCTTGGCATATTTGTCTTTAACCCTATGTCCTCACAAATGTTATGGCACAAATCTAAACTGCAGGTCAACATATTCTTATCTTTAAGTCCATTCCTTCAATGTGTTAATAAAACAAAAAATCTGTCTGCTTACAGCCCAGTATATATTCATAACATCAGTAACTACATTAAGGAATAAATCTGTGCTCCAAAGACTGCTCTCTCTAAACCCCCCTTCTTCCAGTCTCATAAGTCCCTTCTCCCTGGAAATTGGGCAAGGGTTTCTTTGTGCTGGCAGTTGCAAGGAGGCAGATCTCCAGGCCAATGCCAGCACATGAGTGAGGAGAAAGCAGGGCCAAGATTCACTCCTTCAAGTCCAGAGGTCTTGACTTCATTTCCCTTTGCTTTTGAGCTGTGCACAGCACTGGAAGGTTTTTTGTATAAGAATGTGAAGCAAAATAAGGCACTGTATTTGGGAATCTGTTTTTACATAGAAATCTGGCATACAGAAGCTCTTTCCTTTGACAGGGTTTTACTTCTGTGAGGCTTCCACATGCAATATTTAAGAGATTAGGCAGTACAAAATGCCAAGTTATCAGCATTTTCCTTCAGTACTCATGGTATCTACAGCTTTCATGCAGTTTGATGTTTTCCAAGTAGAAGCAGTGTTGTCTTTGTGAATATTTACCCATGCTACTTGCTGGGCAAATGTTGAGAGCAGTTTGCCAAAAGGTTTTGCTTAGAAAAGAGGTTCTGATTAAGGAGTTTCATAGATAACAGTTTGCATCAGTACAATATCAAAACAGCATCTCTGACATTTGCGTGTCACCTAATGTTAGAAGATATGCTTATTGTGTAAGCTGAAAATAATAAACCCAAGATATGAAGATCTGTTTAGAAAGAGCAGGTAACAGATCATTGAAATGGGTGTTAATTTCTCCAAGAGAAAAACTGAGTCCATAGGAACTTACCATTTCTACCAGCCCCACAGAAGATTGTATTCCTGAGAATAGGACTAATTTCTTCAGAATTTCTACTCAGTGTTTCAGCTCAAACTTGTTTGTTAAAAAAATGAAACAAGTGCACAATGTGGAGCAATTCATCAGCTGGGGACAGCTCTGACAACAGTGCTTGAGACTGCACATTTAAGGCATCAGTAACATCTTCCAGCCTTGCTGGCGGGAGAAAGAAGAGCTCACTAATTCTTATTTGTTTATGCTAGTTTGGGCTGTTTTGAATTATTGATATGTCCCTTGAAACTGTCTCTGATATTTCCCATTGAGCACAGAGGCATGTGGTGGTTAAGCAGAGACCTGGCCTAGCTGCTGGACTTTCTCCTGCTGAACTCAGCATCTGAGCTGCTCATAATAGCAACAGATGTTTCTGCTTTTTAAGGTCTGTGGGAACCTCACTTAACATTTTTTTCCCTCTTCTTCCTTGCAGGAACAAATGCCAATATAGTTGAGATCCAATAATCTTGACCTCAGCTTTATGTTGTTATTGGACGTTATTGCGACTGGATATCCTATTGTCCGTTCTCAAGTAATAAGCTGATAGCTTTTAATGCTGTATTTGCTTTTTCACGCATACTTTCTACATGTTTGTTATTCAGATGCTTCCTGGCAGTAAATGAGGGAACACATAATCACTGTTGCCTTCAATGCAAGCGGATCTGAGAGATTCATCTTGTTTCAAAAGTGCTAGGCAAGCTCAGGAACAAGCTCAGCAGCAACTAAAACAAATCATTCTCTTTGTCTTCTTAGTGCTCCAAGCATTCACCTGGTACATTGTATTGCAGGGATCCATGTCAACACTGCATAAGGCCTGACTCAGTCCTGAACACCCAGACATAGATATCTCAGAGTGCTGGGTAGTGCGTGCTAAGCTTAAAACTTTTCATATGAATGTATATACTTAAAATATTATTATTATTACTTATAGAAAAAGGAGGGGGGGAAAAAGCACTCAAATCCAAGCCTGGCTTAATTTCCCATATGTCAACAATATCTGCTTTTGCCAAGGAGACCCTTGCTAGGCAGGAGATTTGCTTTCAAGAAAAGATGGGCTTTATGCCATATTTCCACAGGTAGCTCCTTTGTGTGAATTAACAGCTTTAATTGCCATCAGGAAGACCTTAGAAGCATTCTTGGCAGTACTTGATCAGGGGATGTGCCAAATTCAAGCATCCCTTGGCCTCCCTACCTGTACCAACATTTTCAAGATGTCAAGGCTCTGAGGAGGGTCTCAGCATTGCCTTTACTCTGGCAGAGAGCTGGACCCTCGTGAGTCGCTGGACATGAGCTACACGGCAAAGCTGTGGCTAGGCAGTGTATGAAACACATCCTTGCTTTTGCAGCATAGGCTCTGCCTTCCCTCCTCTCTGCAGTTGCCATCAGGAGCTCAGAAAACAAGCCAACTGGCTACATCTCATGCACAGAGCTGGGAAATGGGAAGGGCATCCTGGGATTTTATTGGGCACATGCAGTTCCTGAAGGGCAAGAGTGACAAGGAGGCAGTTTTTGGAGCCACAGAATCATTTAGAACAGACCTCTGAAATCACTGAGTCCAACCTTCGAGTGAACACACCTTGTCAAGTAGACTATGGCACTGAGTGCCCCATCTGGTGGTTTCTTTAACACCCCCAGGAATGGTGACTCCACCACCTCCCTGGGCAGCCCATTCCAACATTTGACAACCCTTTCTGTGAATAAATTCTTCCTGCTGTCCAACTTCAAGGTCTAGTGGGTCACCACTCCAGGTAGGCTCCCTTACCAGCTGTGTCAGGAAATTCTCTTTCACAGTCCCCAGGAATTTCCTAGACCCCCTCCTGTCCCCTGTAAATTTCCAGCAGATATCTGGCAAGTCCAAGTCTCCCACAAGAAGGAGGGCTGTCAATGGTGAAAAGCCAGGCACTTACAGAATAGTTCATCTTCCTCTTCACCCTGGGTGGATAGTCCATAAAAACTCCCACCAGCATATCTGCCTTGCTAGCCTTTCCCTCAATTCCTACCCATCATCACTGTCCTTGAGTGCTCTACAGCCAAAACACTCCCTGAAATACAGAGCCACCCCACTGCCTGTCCTTGCTCCCCTGTGCTTTCTGAAGAGCTTGTAGTCACCTACTGCAGCTCTCCAGCCATGAGAGTCATCTCACCACGTTTCCATGACTGTCATAGTTTCTTGCTGCTCACTGGCCTCCCGCTCCTGTTAGTTGCACATGCTGTGTGCATTGGGGTAGGGTAACAAGCAGGAGAAGGGCAAGGAGGATCTACCTGCTATGGTGCCCAGTGAAGGAAGGACAATTATTTGTCCCACAAGCAGTTTTGCCACTTGTCCTGTTTCATCAGCTGTTGTCACAAGCCCAAACATGAATATGGCTCTTGGTGGTGATCTTACAAAGAGACTTTGATAGTAGGGTGATTTCATTATTGTTACAATAATGGTTTAAGGTTATATGGACTGCAGGCAGAGGAGTGACAAACTGCTCAGCCAATCTGGGCAATCTCAGAATTAAATGCTTTGCTGTTTGGGTGAAAAAGAAAAGATGGCTCTTCATTTCTGTGAATGAGGCTCCCAGCTTTCTGGCCAGTGATGCTTCGGCTGATTTGGATGTTTCATGACTCTGCTATGGAAATGTGTGTTCTTGTTGCTGCTTCACCCAGGGCTGGCACAGGGGTTAAGGTCTGTCACCCCCACACATAAAATACTGTGCTGGAAGGAGAGGAGGGAACCTAGCATGGGAAGTGCAAATCCCCCTAGCTTCCTGCTATTGCTGTTTGTTTGGAGATGGCTTAAGATTTGTAAAAGTAAGTCTGATCTGTCAGTGTTTGTTTTACTGAATTTTTTACATGCTGGTCTGGTACTGTGCAGTTCCTGTGTACCATGCCTGGCACACAGCACCCATGGGGTGGCAGGTGAGACTGAGTTTCACCCCTGTGATTCAGCAGCGGCAGAACAACATAAAACCCTCCTCTGTCCGAGCCATGCTGGGGGTGTAACATAAGGTCGAGTGCTGGGATGATTCCTCTCAACTTCCTCTGGAGCTTATCCTGCTGCAGGATGGAGCTCAGCATGGAACTGCTGGGTGGGATGTGGTCAGCATCTCTTGGGGGCCTCTTGCAGTGTGTTCTGTTCCCCTTCTTGTCTGGCACTAGGCACTGCAGCTCTCCTTTCATGAGCTCAAAGGAGAGCTTTCAGCTCTCTACAGCCCAGAAACAGTGTCACAAAAATTGCATTGAATTTCAAAGGTTTCACAGGATTCAGAAACCCCCTTTCATCAGCTGTTCTTTCCAAACCTCACCCCTTTAAAATTTTTTAATCAATTTGTCTTTTTATAAATTCTGTTTCATGCCTAGATCTTGTCCAGCATCTCTGGCACAGTCTCTGCTCAAATCCCTGCCTTCTTGCTTAGACCCTGAGAGTTTTCACCCCTTCCAAGGTTAATTAATGCGGTTAAGTTTAAAATGAGGCACAGTTCCAAGTATGAAAAGATCAAAGTATAAGCAGACGCTTTGCCTTGTCTCTATGAAATCTGACTTTCAGTGTATCTTCCCCTAGAAGCCAGCTCAAGATGGAGACTTTCCTGGCCTTTGCATTGCATTTCAAGATGCTTGTCACATAGCTTTTGCTCAGAGATTTGTGGTTTAATAATGGAAGGGAAACGTTGGATAAAAGGACATGGCAATAAAGTCCCAAATTACATGGATGAATGCAGCTCTGTGTGTCATAGTTTTAGAATGACACCAAGTAGATGGGCTTTCCAAAGCCTTACTAAAGTAATCGCAAGGGAGTATATTATTAAATGCCTCCTGTGCTTTATAGTGATGATACCTTTACAATAATGGAGATCCTAATACATATGATACATTGTTTGCTAATGAGTTTTTAGATACAGTCTCAAATGCAAGACTCCCTACATTCTTATAGCAATTAATGCAATAATAAACTGCATGGGCCTTGTGATTTAGCATATCAATGACATCTTCACACTGATATTTTTTTCTAATGTGTGTGAAAGCACACCTGTCTGCTGTGTACCTGGGGAAGAACCAAAAGAGACAGCTTGTACCAAAAATTTTGCTATCACACAGTAGCAGTGACTTGAGTCAAGTCCTGTTGCTGGTAGCTGGTTGTGCTGATAAGAACCACTTCATCATAAGGAGGTTTTTCAGTCTCCCTTCAGATTAATATAAGTAGAGATATCATAAACAATTGGTAGTCTGTAAGAAGATTTAAAAGTGAATAGCTGCTCAGTCTGAATCTAGGATATGGGAGAAGGAAAGCATTTTTAATAAAAGCAGGGATAAGACTTTCAAGAAGTAGGACTCCAGTCTCCCACTGAGAAGTATTTTTTCTCTAGCTCAGTGAATTTCAGTAGCTTATGTTTTCAATATTGATACCTAAAGTATTACTNCTTTCTCTCTTTCTTCTCTTTCTTCTCTCTCTCTCTCTCTTTCTCTCCTTCTCTCTTTCTCTCTTTCTCTCTCTCTTTCTTTCTCTCTTTCTCTCTCTCTTTCTCTCTTTCTCTCTTTTTCTCTCTCTTTCTTTCTTTCCATATAAACTTTCTGGCTCAATTGTGAAGTGTAAAATTCCGCTTAAACTTAGGAATCATTTCACATTAATTAAAACTACAGTTTTCAGGGCCAAAATGGCTCATCAAGGAAATGTCTGTGTGTTTCCTGTTGGAAAGCTGGATAAAGACCCTGTCCTCTCTCCCATGTCCTTTCCCTCTCTGACATTAGCACTTTTGCAATTGACCTCAGAGTCAGTGGCACCAGGAACAGACCAAGGGTCTCTTTCTTCTGGATTCTGGGCATCCTAAACCAAATCTGCATTTAGCAGTGACTTTCCACAGCCTGGCAGGATGGGAACATTTGTACCGTGATTAGTAACTCCTCAGGGGATTTTTATGGACATAAAATGTGATGAATGCCACTGTACATTTTGTAAGGATAGGTTAAGAAGGCAGACTGCTTAACTTGTGGTGACCTCCCACAGAATTATGATAGCACTGTGGTATAAATCTGCCGGTCAAATGTTTCCTCCCTGCAATGCAATAAACATCCTTGTAATTTACATTGAAGTAGCTGGTGGTGAAATGTGCCTGAAGCACAGATGTGTGCGAGGCAGAGGTCCTGGGGGTTCCCGTGGGAGCGGTGCTGGGATGCTGTCTGCACAGAGACTGGCTCTAGCTGTGGGGCAGGACCTGCTCCTGCTTGCTGGCCCCCTCATCCTGTGCTAGAAAATTCCTTCATGCAATAGGTGTCCTGATATGAGATTTGTTCTCAAAGACTCTGTGGCAACACTAGTAACTATCTCTGACAACTGGGCTATTCTATATTAGTTTGGCTTGACTGTGGGTTTTTTGTTTGTTGAGTTTTTTTAAACTTGGATGTTTTCTACATTCCATTTGCAGACTGAAGGGCACAGTTCCTATAATAATTGTTGGGTTTTTAACATTCACATTCTACTTGCTGTTATCTGGACAAATGGTTTCTATGAATCATGCTAAATGTTTGTGATGTTCATAATGACACCATCAACAGATGGTAAATGTATGGTAGCACCACCAAAATACTGTGGCATGGCTAAGAATAATTTGGGATGTACTGCCATCTAATGGCTTTGCTGACAGGAAAGGAAATTCAAGAGTAAGCTTGGCTCCTATTAGATTCAGAGAGAGGGTAAAAGGTTTTCAGTTATTGTGTGGAAAAGTGTATTTAAATTACATTGCTGAAGAGAATGTGTACAGGTTTGGCTGGTTTTTGACTATTTGAGGTGCTGCAGTGTTTCATATCCCTGCTCTGGTCTGCCACCGGAGTCAGTAAGTAAATAGAGGGACACACTTTTATTTTACTGGCATATAACTTGAAACATTCTTGAGTCTGTGTCATTAAACTTAATGGTGCTTCTTAAAACAGAAGTTCAACAATTTTGCATTCCAGTTTCAGAGAGGTCTTCCTTTGGCTGTAGCTTGACCTCTCGTACTGGTATAAGAGAATAAATAAATGCAGCCTGTGGCACTCTGAAAAAATGGAGTTTGTCAGAACGATCCCTCACCTCCTCTGCTGAGAACTCCTTCCTAAACACCCTTCCTGATGCATTTTGCCATGATTTCTTCTAAGTGCAGAAAAAATACATGCTCCCAGCAAGTCTTCAAATATTTCTACTGATCAAAGGGATTTCTTTTTGCTGCCAATTATTTAGCCGTGTTGAAGCCTGAGCCTCAAAAGCCACGAGCTGCTGGCCAGAGTCAGCAAAACAGCTGGTGCTCAAGGTAGTCCTCTGGGATCCTGCTTGGGAAATCCCACAGGAAGGGAACCACGGCTCTGCCTGAGCTTTGTACAAGAAAATTATTTGTGCCTCCAAAGAATGGTTAATAAATGGTTAATAGTGAGAATGGTAAATGGTTAATAGTCTTCCCTTGCTACTGCAGCCCCAGCTCTGGCTCTGTTTCTGTACCATCCAGTACTTTGTGGAGATGCCCTGAACACATGTGCATACCCTGTTTCTTTCACTGGACCTGGATTCAGTTCCCCTGACCTCTTTCTCCTTGTCCATGTGTCCCTGGCTCAAGCCATGCTCTGAATGCACCCCCACCATCCCAGGATCATGCACAGGGCACGGAGGCTGTTGTGTGCCTGGCTGGCCATGCATCAAGGGAGATCTTGGTGGAAGAAACCCTGCCGCTGAAATGCTACTATGGTGGGTTTTTTCATCAGCTCTGCACCACCCAGGAAATTGCTCCACTTTCTGAATTGTTCCTTGATCAATTTAAAGTGATGATTATTTGCTAACCCCTCTCTTTGGTGCATTACTCAGCAGCCCTGTGGAGTATGAAGTGCATGGCACACTGTCCTACTGTACAGCCAGTTTGCAGCTTCTTAATCCTCTTGTCTTCCCCTTTATGACCTCAGGAGAAGTAGAGAATAGTAACTTCTCTTTCCTGCTGCATCTAGTCAGTGGCAGTCCTGTATGCATGTCTGATATCCAGAAAGCATAAACTGAAGATGTTCTTAAAAAACTGTGTGTATCTCTTCTACTATGGTTCACATCTCAGGCTTAAGTAAAGGGGTATGGGAAGGGGTGTGGGAAGGACTGCATAAAAATGCAATAGTTACAGAAATAGGCATGTTTGAAATGGCCCAATTGGGTAAATGGTCTAGCTATGAGATTAACTTGCTTAATTCCCTCAAGATTTGAAAAGTTAAATTCACATTCAAACCCTCTGACATAAACAGTTCACATATTTATTCAAATCCTTTTCTTTAAAGAAAACAGACAACGTTGTGCTAAAGTTAACTATGCACAGGATGGCCTCTGTGAGTGCAAATGATTCTAATGAAACAAGGGAAACGCTCAAAGTATTTGAAGATCACTCTGTCAGCGTGCATCCCTGGTTAATGCTACAGACTCAGGACTGATCAGTGCTATGGACTTGCTCCTCTGGGGAAACAAAAGCCTGCGCATCCTTCAAAGAAATAACTGCTGGCAGTAAAAAAGTCACTCTGGAAATATGCACAGGGAAGTTATATATAGTAAAGAAAACTGTTCTCTGCCCTGGGGAAGGCATGTAAAAAAGGGTTATGGGTCAAAAGGGAGAGTTTTCTTCTCTGCAGTAAGAGGACCAGTGAACAAGAAGTGCAGACTGAAGTTTGTCAGTCGTGCAAAGTTTCCAGTAAAGAGTGAGCTGAGACAACTACTCAGGCATGACCTCTTCCTACCAGCCTACTTGCCTTAACCCTAGGCTGAACCCTAGGACAGGAGGCTTCTGGCAATATTGCACATACATGTTTCTTTCCAGCTTCCTCAAGCTTGCAGTTGGGTAATCCTGACTGAGGATCACCCATGGTCCTAATTGATTTGCACCCAAGGTCACTTTGGCTTAGGCCCTGCATGCCCAATGGTCACAGTGTTGTTTTAGGAGTGATTTATCCTCCTTCAGCCAAACGAGCTCTCTGTCCCTGTGTCGGATGGCATGCGCACAAGTGGGAAATTCAATTTTTCACTTGAGCACTGAAATTCCGCTAGGGATGAAGTTCAGTTAAATCTCACGTAACTTTGATCATTTTGAATGAAATGTCAGTTGCCAACAGGAGGTCAGAGGAAGTAATTTAAACTGATTATTTGTAAAGGAAGCTACCAGTTAGGGTTTAATGCATTTGGCCCAAGATGAACCTTCAAGCAGGATCTTAAATTGCTTTTAGGT